>JAVTVY010011233.1:0-57692 GCA_036873755.1 Hanleya hanleyi | reverse complement strand
AATCTTATCCACCCATCCTTATGTTCAATTTCCTTGGCCCCTGTTTGGTTTTACCCCAGAATCTTTTTCTTTTTCTAACCCGTTCCTTGCTTTGATTTCATTCAGTTCTTCCCCATCACTTGTGAATGTGTTTACTTCAGAATAAACTTTGCATTTAATTAATTTTTTTGAATTGCGTTGTAGCACTTACATCCAATATAAATGCAGACTTTGATGGTTCTACATCAAGATCACCCCCTGCCTCTGCCCCTATCCAGCCACTCACATCCCAAACATTCAAGTCCAAGTCGACGGCCAGACCCATGCCAGTCTGGAGTTTTAGTGAGGATGAGGGGGCAAGCCCCCGCCCACCTAGAAAGGGGCGCTCCATGTGGCAGTCCGACTCTGAGGACGCGTTCAGGAGCAGTGTGGATTATAGACTCCGACTGGGAGAAAAGAAAGCAGCTCCAGCCCCTCTGTGGGTGGGATCATTTGCAAAGACCTCTAAATTAGATCAGTCAGCTAACCAGGCTCCTCAAACTGCCCCAGCTTGGACCCCAAAGCAGCAACAACAATACCCTCAGAGGTCGATGCCATCTTGGATTCCACCACGACCCACAGCAGATCAGGCTGCACAGCCAGCAACTCCACCAACTTGGATTCCCCCTCGTCCAGGCCCAGCTCCTCAACCATCAACGACACCATCATGGCTTCCCCAAAGACCTTCTCAGTCGTCGCAGCCTTCATCAACACAGCCCTCTTGGGTACCACAACCCCAGGGTCACTCCGCACAGCCCTGGCCAAATCAAAGGCCTCCAGGACTGTCTCAGGGTCACCCTAATGACACGGGAGCACATCCATCGTGGATGCCGAAATCCCCTGATATACACGTAGATGGACCTGGTAGGGTGTTAAGCCCTAGTGGTTCGCTGGACGAGCCCAGGGTCTATGACGTGCCTATCATCATTCAAAAAGACAATGTACCCATCTATATTCAAAAGAAGAAAGGTGTTTCTGTGGAGACAAAGTTGACCTCAGAAGGTAGAATGCCTGTGTTCTTGGCATGGCCTTGCCCTTCGAATGAAGTCCTCTGCACAGTTTGGCTGTTCACAGAGTTTGCCTGTCCATCAGTTGTCTGGAATAACCTAGTTAATACTCATAACTAACTAATTTGTGGTGTGCAATGAAGAATTCGCATTTGTCTTGAAATTGCTTTGACATACAGGTTTGGTTTGGGAGTGGTCAACTTTAGTTCGAGAATGCTACAAAAGTCTGTATTGTGCTGACAAAAGACTTCTCTATATACACATTATACAATATTTGTGTCTTGAAATTGTGCTTGGGATCATGCAATATGTATTGAACAGGCTTGATATTGATTATATGGGAGATCATTAACATTGACACCAATTGTGTTTGGTGTTGACAAAGATTCTTGTACTGATACTTCCTGCTTTAGTGGATGCTAGATTATTCTAATTACCATAAATTAAAAGGAAATGCAGTATGAATACATGTTTCAGCTTGTGATTATTTGCTTGTGACCAATTCTTTGTTCCGTCATTGGTGTTGTATTTTTCTGTTTGCAAGCATCCTTGTCATTTACTTTGGTTTTGTTATTAAGGGGAATACGACCAGCTAGCATGACTGACTAACCAAATTTCCCCAGCCCTTTTCAGTGTTTGGACGATTTCTTCTCAAGGGCTTGGAGTATGGTCATGAAATTTGACTCGCTTCTCAATTTAGACATCAAGAAGGCATTGAAAGAAGAAATATGAGAAATATAATTCCTTATTAACATTTATTTTGTACGAAACACAGTCTAATTGATCTACAAATGTCCAAAAATACTACTGCACCATTATTCTTAAGTATGTGAATTTGACTTTATATTAGGTCAGTTGTATTGCTAATAAAGTACAAAATAAATGTACATTTGAATTTTTTTTTTTTTTTTCATATTGCTTTTCCCAATGTCTTCCTCCTGTCTAGGTTGACAAGTGTGTAGATTTTCATCACCATACTCCAAGACAAAAATAAGAAATGAGCAAAAGACTTCAAGAGCTGCAATTCTCCCTTGATAAAATCTCATTTCTCTTATTGTCGGTGGCATAAATTCATTCATGTGATAACTGTATATATGTTCAGGAGGATAACATTTTCTTGAAGTGACTTTCCAGGTCTGATATTTATAACCGTATCACAGGCTGGAGTGACAGTTTGATATAATGATGTATGTAGAAAGGCGAATCCAAATACTGATGTGATCAAGTGTAAAAGATCCTATATTAAAGCATATGAATGTGAGAGTGTTCTATACTTGGAATTTGGAAAGGTCAATTATAATAACTTACACATCTTTTTACGTGTTTATATTGCATGAGGATTAACTTGATTATATTCAGTATATATATTATGCATGTTTGTCCTCATGTTTTGTATATAGTGTATTGTCGAATGTATGTGTTGCTGGGTCGATCTAAGTGTAGTTACTAAGGGTATATCAAAATTTTACTTACTCGGGATATCATCTTGGAGCGATTTGGGACCGAATTACAGTCCCTTCACAAAAAAACTCAACCCCCCTTCCACAAAAAAAAAAAGATAAAATAAAATTCACCAGAAAAATATATATAAAAATATATATTTGCATTAATGGTATTTTATTTCATTTCCAAAGATGAAAATCTACCTTGATCTTGGTGCTGGAAATGGCTCTGGTAGCATATCTGGGCATCTTGAAGTATTTTGCTTTTCAAAAAAATAAGGAGAAGGTCCCTTCTCAAAATTTCTAAATGAACCCTGGTTAAGGAGTGTTTTCTATGAGTTTCTTTCACTGCAATGTGAGAAGTTTGAAAGTACTCTATAATCTGGAAGGAAGGATTCTATGTGATGATCATTTTGTACCCGATTTCTTCTAATTATTCAGACAGCAAAACTTAACTTTAGGCAATGGTGGAGAGAAATTCTGCTAACATTCTACAATTTCACTAGCTATCTTTTCAGATCTTGGGATAAATACCATATCCATGCCACAGTATTTAACGTCAGTTGATATAAATATGGATTTTTTCTGCTTGTACGTCTAAAAATGTTGTTTGAAAATTAGAAGAAAATAGGGTATATGTAATAAGAAAAAAACTGTACAATTCTATAGTTTGTATTGCTTGGATGGCATAGTCATGACCACATATAGTCCGTTGAAGTTCTTATGATGGAATGATGTAATGTTAATATAACATTGACAGAGATATGGTTAACAAACAGTCAATTAGTTTTAGAACTGGGGTGAATTACCTTTCCAGCTTCATTTCAGCATGGATTGTTGAAGATTGTAGTGCATTTTCAAACTATTCTGTCGGAGCTAGCATGTCGTTTTGTGTATTTTGTTTTTAGTAATGACATCTTACTGATCATTAGTCTGGATAATGTAAGACACATGACTAAGTTTTCTGTGAGACCAAATTTATGGCCATTCACTATATGCTGCTCTGGTAGTGTCATCATGTATAATACAAGTGTGCAAGAAAGCTAATGGCCACTACAGACTTCCATAAATTTGGTCTCACTTCTCAAAGGAAACTTGGTCTGTGTCCATGACCTTTATTGTCACTGTTGTCCTATGTCTGTCTGACAGTGCAAGGCTGAAAGACGGGATTGATGAAGAAGTGCAAACTTGTGGTCAATGCAGAACAATAGTCTTCTGCTAAAAAACTTGTCTCGATGTGTGATGTTGCATACATCAAATATTAATATTTATATCACGATACAAATATGTTATTACATATGCCATAATTTGAGTAGTTAAAGGGTGATATCATATATAACGGCGATAAAGTGAATGTAGGTGGTGAAACGAAATGGAAGAATGGTTGTTTAACAGTTTTATTATGAAAATATAAAATTCCATGAGAAGTGCTGAATGCTGATAACTTTTATGCAATGACCAATGCATATGTGGAAAATGAATTTTCGTAGACAGTCTGATTCGATACAGGGAGGATCCAGTTTTACTGTCAGATGTTATAAGGAAAACCAGGTTTGTAACAGTCAACAAAGTTAATATGTTCACACACCATGTAACATTATATTTTTCCATTGTTTGCATTTACAGGGAATGACATCAAATTTTCTTAATAATTATATCTAATTTTATGTTTTCATTTTCTGTTTCAGATACATCCAGTTTTACAAAAGGTGAATCGAATGGCTTACCTGTAACTAGTCCTATAACATTGAATGGTGTACAAAGTAAGTCTGATGAACAATCGTAATGTGATTGTATGAATATATATAATATATTATATGTATAATATTGAACAAGATTACTCCAGCATTTACAGCTTACCTTTTATATTTTGTTGTAGATGTAACCAAAATATGTCTATTTGCAGCAAACTATAAAGAAGTTCATTTTAAGCAGAAATTAGCCATCTGCTCAAAACCTTCTGGTTCCGAAGCTTTGCATGCTTTCTTTAAGACTGGGGATGGGTACACAAGTGGGTACGGCTGTTACTGACTTTAAACCCCCCCCCCCCCCTTCTTACAAAATACTCCACAAATTCCGAAAGACAGAGGAAAATATATATTCTTCATCAAATCCAACAATCATTTCATAGTATGTTTGCCCCGTGGGACTCCAGGGGATTGACCTGGGGTTTCGTCCTGCACACTCCAGGTCATGGCAAGAATAGCCCCTCAGATCACTTGTCGTAAGAGGCGACTAACTGGGGCACCCGTGGGGTTCGCGGGTGTGAAAAGGAATATGACCCCTCCCATGGGATCCTAGGTTTTACAAGGAATAGGACCCAAACAGCATGATATGACTGAAATAGTGTTGAAAGCGACGTTAAATCATATTCACCGACTCATTCACTCGTAGTATGTTTTCAAATATCTGATTGCTAGCATACATATTGTAAAGAATGTCTAAATGACTTAGAAAAAAATGTTCAAAGTATACCATGTACCTGACAATTGTATTGCTTAATTGACACGACCTAATATTCCTACAGGTTGTTTATATTTCCTGTTTGTTGTATGTACTCCTTAACCAATGGCTGAATATTCCTATTGTTTACAGGTGATAAAAAATATGAACCAAATAGAAGCACATTAACAGTCACAACAACAAAACCAGGTAATTAAAATGTAACCTAGTTCTCAGGGTAAACATCAGCAATTTTAAATATGTCCGTATATAATATAGTTTACTGTAGATTTGCTGTTCATGTTACAACTACTGAAACCGGGCCAATGTACAAGTTTAGTATCCAGTTCAGAGTTGGGGTACAGTTCAGTTCTCCCAATGTCAGAGTTCTCGCTGTAACACCCTCTGATGGCACTGATTTGAAATATGTGGTGCGCATGCGCATTCAGGCTTTATTGGTTTTGATCGACACAGGAAGCTTGTGTCTGTATTTGACAGAGATGGAGAAAGCATCCAGTATATTTTAAAGAAGGCTGAATAAACTAAATACTCAAATATTTGACAAGAGCACAGAGTACAGCACCTTCTTAGTCCACTGTGCTCCATGTAGAAACGGACGATGCTGATTGGCCAAGAGTCATGAGCACAGAAGCTGGTCTCCACAGTTTTACCCACACTGCAATCATAGGGTATATCTGACAGTAGGAGGTATACATTCTGATCTGATGGGAATGGGTGCATTTGTATTCAATATCGTGCATGGGTGTATGCAGAGCTGCCTGCTTCAGCAATGCAATCCTTGAGTCTTCTCCATAGATCATAATCTTTTACCTCCTCCGAGAAAATACAACATTCTATATTTATACTCTCATTCTGATCTCACACTATGCTGATAATAGTTCTTTTTGACACCTGCTGAATAACTGACAGTTCATGTTCTGTTATTCTTGGAAACTTGGCCATAATGTATAACATGTAAACTGGAATTATGTGCATGTACCCAGCATAAGTACTGTTCTGTACTTGACCATGCAGCTATATGTACGTCCTTTAAGTTGGTAATGTTTAACAAAGTCTAACCTTTCTATAACCCTGTTATTGGGAGACAAGCCTTTTCAGCCGTATAAATAGGTTGAAATACTGTACATTTGTTAATTTGGGAGGCCCCATTTACCTGCTTGACATCAGAATCAGTGCTATATTGAGACACTTTATAGTGATGATTCACTGTACAGCTGTATATGAAATGCTTGAATTTGTTTATTATAATAACCTAACAGATTTGTAACAATAGTTTACAGAATTTCTATATATTAAGAGCTGGTAGAAGGTTAGGGTCGATACTTCATGTAGGAAGCTATTGTCTGGGTCTTTGTGTCGCTGAAAAGGCGTCCCAAGACTTGGCTTTGTATGCATTGTCTCGTGATTCTTACATGGAGTATGAACCAAGGTTGGTTACCAATAGAATTACTTGTACCTTGATAAGAGGAATCCAATTATTATTATTTATTTTTTTTTGTAAATATCTTAAAGTGTAATCTTTACAAAAATGGATACACTTTGTCAGAGCTGTGAATTACACTACTAAAACTTGATTGAAATTCAAGGATTTTAGCCCGTGGGATGTCGTCGTGCACACCGCAGGTCATGGTAAGATGTCGTCGTGCACACCGCAGGTCATGGTAAGAATAGGCTTCAGCTCCTCAGACAGCTTGTCGTAAGAGGTGACTAACTGAGGCACTCTTGTGGTTCCCTGGTGTGGAAAGGAATAGGACCCCACCTGTGTGGTTCCCGGGTGTGAAAAGGAATAGGATCCAGCGTCGTGATAATGACTGAAATATAGTTGAAAGCGACGTTAAATCATATTCACTCACTCACTCAAGGGATTTTATAAAGAATTATACAATATCTTCATCTTGACTTCATATTGAACATTTCATTTCTTCAGAACCTGTAATGTTTCATTGTAGCCATGTCCATTGTCGGTAGATACTTCATGTAGTGAGCTATTGTCCAATCCTTTGTGCAGCTGAAAAGGCTCAAGTCTAGACGCATTGTTGATCCCAGACCTGGCTATTGTATGCATTGTCTCGTGGATCTTAGATGAAGTATGAACCCAGATGTCAGAATATTGAATCCAAATTGTACGATCTTGACAGTACACATCTCTGCCAGTACATTCAAACTGAACTATATGAAGATGATTGTATGATCTGTCTGATAACCAGACCAAGTGAGACTACTTATCAAAACATAATGATGTACAATCCCCCTATAGAAATCCAATCACCTCCCAGTTTTGGGACAAAATGCGATTGGCTGTTCTAATAAAGTTGATCATCCTTTAACATCATTGAATTAACAAAGAAGTAATGGATATACATGATTTGGAACCATTCTTTCACCATCCCATTCAAATAAATTTGATCACCCCCCCCCCTTGTTTTATAGTAGAAAATTTCACTTCCTGGAATTGAATTATCAGCGGGATAACCACAGGTTTGCTGGCAGTGATATAAAATTGTAACTTGTTTGATTGTAGGTGTATGGTCACCAGGAACACAGATCCAACCTTTAGTCTCAAATTCTTATACTAAGCCAGCGGAGCCAAGCGACGAACCTTCACTCAAGGACATCGCTCCAGTCTGGACACCAGGTGGCAGCACCACCAGCACAATTAAAAAAGAATTTAAACCTGTTCGGTTGGATACTTCAGTAAAACCAGAGAAACCCAAACCTTCAATCGTTCAGGTAAGGATGATGTATGCTGGGTATCAGAGATGCTCTCAGAACTTGACGGAAAGTGGGTGCCTCGCAATACATGTACACAGTCTCTCATCATCACTCTCCATCACTCACCTAACTTTTTTTCCCCCGGGAGAGTTATTGATCACTCTCCTGGAAAATGAAAATGTATTGGAGAGTTAATCACTCCCACATTACAAAATCTAGGAGAGTGATCAACAGCCCTCGCAAATTTTACAAGACTGTTTATGGTGTCTCAAATTTAGCAAGCTACCAACCAGACCCTTTGAGGGCATTCCTTCACTTCTGACATATGAAATGATTTTTGAGAGAGAGCATAATACATGACAGTGTGACTAACGTCACGGGACCTATGATGTAGGGTTTGATATGATTTAAGTGTGTACTCGAGAGATGACTTGGGGGCCCTATGTGCTACCTTGAGAGAATTTATATAGCAGTCTCTAATTGACAGTGGGTACTATTAAATTTCCCAGATGTCACCGCTGGTGAGTCATTAGTGTAGCAACTATTATCGCCCTCATTTCCTATTACCCTGGACACTTATCAGCCTAGCAGTACAGCACGAGGTCACTCATCCAAGTCTTGACCAGGCTCAAAGTCACTAACTTGGTGATTTTACGAGAACCGGTGTCTCCAACATGATATGCCGTATCAGGGAATCTTAAAAAGTCACAGTGAAACATACAGCCAAGGGTTCCCGATGGGCATGACAGTGCACTCGCTGAGCCATCAATAAATAATAAAAAATAATAATTATAAATCAAATTTTCATCAGAATTCGGGCAGCTCAGAACTTGCTGGTAACAATGCCCTAATGCACATTCATGCCAAAAATCAAGGTTCTAATGTCAACGGTTCTCCTTATTTTGCCGACGAAAGGATTCGGATGGACTGACTTAATCATTACCGGACAATTTGCAAATGGTAGCCTACTTCGTAGGAATATACATATGAAATGATTTTTGAGGGAGAAAGAATAAACTGGTCTGAAGCAGGATTTGAAACCCACGACCCCCGCCGATGCTCTACCGATGGAGCTATGACGGCCCATATGTATTACAACCGTGGATTGTCCCTGTGATGACCAACCTTCTCTCTCGGTGTTGCAATGTGCGCAACTGACTTTATAATGAAGAAATGATATTTGGTATGGCATATAGCCCGCAGTTATACAGTTATACTATATCTTCATTTGATTGCGATACAGGTACATCTGATTTGATACATAAAAGTAGTATGGTGTATTTAAGAAATAATTCCTTGTTTACTGTGGTAAGGCTTGAAGATCGTAGGCCTGAGTGATCAAACATGGAGACTCATCCTATCGCAGCCCGATCTATTCTAGGTGTTTTACCACAGTAAACAAGGAATTATTTCGATTCTACCATACTGCAAATGGCACAATGTGGAGATTTTTCCTGAAAAGAAAGGTATTTTCGTGTATTTAAAACTGGATTAACATCCCTATGCCTTCTTTCTTTACATGTAATGATGTTATTTGGTAAAACACATGAGGTGTGGTAGAATATGTGATATATGGTAATTCCTCTAATAATTCGATCACCCTATCAGAATTCAATCACTCCCAAATTTCTGGACAAATTCAATCAGTCATTCGAATAAATTTGATCACCCTCTAAACTCACTTAAATGGCGCAGAAATAATCGATTATCGGCCTGATTTTAGACAATTTCCTTTTCTAAATAAATCTGATCACCCCCTAATTTTATGATGTGAAATTTCACTTCCTGTGATTGAATTATTACAGGGATTACTGTGTATCCAGTTATTGAATGATGAAAGCAAGCTTCAATACATTCACAATTTCACAATGTAAAATATATTCCTTGTATTTCAGGACCAAGTAAATTTCTTTATGATTTATACAGAGAATCTTCCACTCAGACAGAAATTATTCTGTTCGTGTTCTCTCATCCACAGCATGAACCTAGAGCAGAAGAAAGCTTCGCATGGAAGCCAAAAAGATCTGAAGACCCAAATGCAGCCCCTACAAGCGCCTATGTATATACCCCTTCTCCATCAAACTCTCTCAGTCCACCCCCTTCAACGACGACGCCGGCCAAACCAGCCGCACCCTCGACAGACTTCTCTAGTATGAACGGCGACGGTCCCACGATGGACAGTTTACGGGATGAGCCGAGTAGGCTACCCCCAACACAAAGTCCTTATATAACATTATTACAGAAAAGTCGAGGTGAGTGGATGCATTGTCTGTTGTATATATCTTTGCACTTCACGTGGATGTTGTATTATTGGTAAGGTAAGGCATGTTTGAATTGACCTGATCTTGTATGGTTGTGTTGAATTGTATGCATGAGATTGAGCTTGCATCCTTCACATCTAAGTATGGGTGGGTTTGAATTTGGAGGGGAGGAGGTATAGAACCAATGGGGTTATTGTGGTGTGCCACATGTGAATTGTTTCTGAATGTGTCAACTCTATCCCTGCCCAAAGCCATGCTCTGTGATATAGTGTTACGGTACGTGCTGTCTTGTATTGCTGGTCATATTTGGTTTTTACCCCTCGGCCAACTTTGGCCTAGGGGTATTGTCGTCATCATGTAAGGCTGTCCGTCCGTCAGTACGTCTGTACGTCCGTACGTCCGTTACCGCGATATCTACAGAACCGTTTCATGCATGGCAACCAAACTTGTTACATTATTTATCTTCACGTAAATCAGAAGCCTATCGAAAATGAGTCATCTCGGACAATATTTTGCAGAGTTATGCCCCTTTTTACAAATAAAAATCCATTTATGATTTGTTATTGTGATAATTTCTGAACCGTTCCATATACAACATCCTAGCGTGATACAGTTGTTTCTCTTGACCTGAACTAGATGCCTATCGAAAATGAGTCGTGTCAGAAAGTATTTTGCGGAGTTATGCCCCTTGTCTAATAAAATCCACTAATTCCTATGTTAAGTTTGCATATAATTTCTATATCATGTTTGTATACTATCACATTTATTTATTGATTGGATGACTGATTTATTGATTTATTCTCTTACACAATGCGAAGAATGCCTGCAAATCTGTTTTGAAAATGACACTAGATGCCTATTGAAAATGAGTCGTGTCAGAAAGTATTTTTGCAGAGTTATGCCCCTTGTCTAACAAAATCCACTAATTCCTATGTTAAGTTTGCATATTATTTCTATATCATGTTAGTATACTATCACATTTATTTATTGATTGGATGACTGATTTATTGATTTATTCTCTTAGACAATGCGAAGAATGCTTGCAAATCTGTTTTGAAAATGACATACATGTGCCATTTAGTATACATGTACTGTATTTATCTAGCCATGTGTACTGTTGTTTTGGTGAGACATCGATACAGCTTTTTCAATTTATTCCAGAAACAAATTAATTTAAGGGGAGGAAAACTTTTTTTTTTTTTCAAAGAAAGTACACTTACAATACCAGGGGTGAATATTTCTTCCCACAAGCCAATCAATTGGTAGAGACACCCTTACATTATAATAGCTGGGGTTCAGAGCCGAGGGGTTTCGATAGCGCAGCTTCATGTTTGAGTCCTCCCTTCATTATGTTAAATGTTCTACACAGTTTCATGTTGTATTCTCGGGGTTAATTGTCGCATCAAAATTGACATTATGAAACTTTCCATGGAACACTATCCAAATCATCATTGGGCCATACAAAGTTCATAAGTTGGTTCTTTTGTTTTTGTTTTTTTCCTCAAATTGGGGCAGGCAGCATTTTAATAATATTTTTATTTTTTTACAACTGGTTGTTAGTTTTCAAATCGATTCCACTTCTCAAGTGTTTGGATGGTCCCAATCTGTGATATTTCAGGTGTTTTATCTTGTTGAGTTGGCATTTAATGCAACTGCAGACAAGATCATCCACTTGGTGGAAATGTCCTAATTATCACAATTAAAGGGGAGATAATAATTATCACATTTAAATGGGAGATAACTCATATCAATTCAAGAAAACATAATGCTAAGTTGTTCATGCCTCATGCTATCGATAAAAAACGTGTGGTAAATACTATATCCATGTTGTCGCAGGTAAATTACATTATAAGGGGAGATAATTATGTTCTCAAACTTGCAATGTGAGATTTACTCTTTACAAGTGACAACAGAAGGAGAGTATGCATGCTTTTTATCTATATATTCATGATTCTGAGGCAGGAAACATAATATTTACTCTTTTGTGACAGCTCAATACAGCGGCATTATGTGTTCATTCGAAGATGATGCAAGATTGCCGAAGAACCAATTTGCCAGCTATGTTAGGCCATAGGGGAGCATTTCTGCTAAATTACCTTCACCTGATTAAGCATAATCCACCCCCCCCCCCTTTCCATCTTGTGGCACTGATGAATGTAAATATGTGTTGGCTCATTTCTCCATGTTCAGTGATGTGAATGTTGTATTTACTCTCACATGTGGAAAACTGTGTTGAACATTTTTGTTGTATCTCACAAGAAATTGTTTGTTTGTGTTTGATTTGAATGTTTTAATCACCTCCAATTATTCCGTTATCATTTTCTCAATACTATTGAGGACAGAAGATTGTGATTGTTATAACTGTTTACTAACAGCAAAGCGCAATATTGTTCCTGCATGTGTTGTACATGTTTTTGTTAAACTAAAACGTTTTATTGCGAGACTTGTTTTTAAATGAGCATATATTTGTAATACACCGGATCGTATCTTATGCTCACCACTTCAGTTATGTCTTTTTTTCATGTTATGAAACTCAAAATTCATGATTCATCTGAATTTCTTGACCATGAGTCTAATTATACAAAATTTAAGCAGTTGAGCTGGTAGTTCAGAAGGTAATCCTGCGTTATAATTTTCTAACAATTTTTTTTTAATTTCCTCTCAATTCTAACTTTTTCTGGGCTATTTTTTGTTTTTCTCCATCTTTTGCCCTCAACTCTTACAAGATGCCAATTCAGAGTTAAATTTTCTGTTGCACAGGAATGATTCACCAGTATCTAAATATATAAGTAAACAGAATCAATCTTCTGTCCAGATTGATATAGTTTTCTGTGTGCACTTTTCCCTGTCATCTTTGCACCCCTTTTGTTTTGCATGTGTATTACATGTCTTTCAGACGGAGAGCCACCTCAAGGTCTCAATATTATAGGCTCACCAATCACAGTCACTGAGGGTAAGACTCAAGGGGGACAACTCTTTTTAGCCTTCTGCTCGTACATGAATACTTCCAGGCCACGCAAATTGAAGTCCTAGTTTTCACACCAGCTGGATGGAAAATTTGAATGCAGTAATACATCCATATAAAAAAAATGGTAGCATTCAAGAGCATGTGATATCAATTCGCGTGGCCTTGGGAGTAATGCTGGCTAAGTTTTCATGCAAGTCTGGTTTGATGAATTCAAAAGTTGGAATGGTTTGTGCTTGGACTTCATTGCTATGGAGAAATTATTCATCCGTGAGAGGTATATTTATTCATGTTAAACGATACAGATAATTTCGTTTTTCACCTGATCTATTCTTTAAGAAGAGAGGTTTGACATATCCTGGATATAAATCTTTAAGATAAAATATTTAATAATAAAATAAAATTTTAACTTTATTAGCACATTTGCTGTTTTAAATGTTCTTACATGACTAAAATATAAATACATCAGTTCAGTTCTGAAATTTCAATTCCACCAGAAATTGACCAATCAGAGCCCAAGGTTGCAAATGAGTGCGAAGGTATCAGTAACGTTCTCACGAGCACAATAGCACACTGATAGCTAGAGATATCATCAGCATAACAATATTAGGAAGTCACTGAACACTCAACAATAGGATTCTCTCTCACTCTAAGAACAACAACAACAAAGCTTGGTCTGTCCTTGTACTCGTGTATAAATTGTATTTCTTAGAACTAATCTGGAAGTACTCTCAGGAAAGTAGTAGCAATTGCTCATCGGAATTTTGAGTGGAAATTCATTGGTTTTAAATTGCCTGAATAATGATCAAATGCGATAGCTCCAGGTCATAGATTTGACCATTGTCATGACAAAGATTTAAGTTGTTCAGATGAGTTTTTTCCAGAATACATTGTATCAAAATTATCTCAGAAATCTAATTTAGGCCGTTGTCAGTTGATAGGTTGTTTCGCATGACCCGCCCGCATCAATATTTTGGAGACAAATAATGCCGCATGTATTTTAATTATCAGTAATTATTGGCCGTAAAAAAAATAAGTAAGCAAATCCACGAAAACGCATGATCTGACTGTGCCGTCACAGCGCGGAGGCGACACAAAATCCGCCATTTTGGTTCACATTCTTGGGGAATACCTAATTTCAAAATGAGGTACAATACCGGCATGCATCTCTAGCGGGGATTCCCTCGTGTCGAGCACGTATCAGTAAAAGTTTTAACTCCGACAGTTTTGACGGTTGCGTACCAAAGCCATCATGGTTTTAGTTAATGGAACATCGTGCCGAATTTAACCATCCATTTCTCTGATGAAACGCTTTTGAGCGAACTGATCGAGCGCTTCACATCTTCACTCCCGACAACAACAACGACGACATGGGCTGTTGACCTCTACGTCAACGAAATACATCACTCGTACAGCTAAAGGACGACGGGCATACAAAATCCGTTGCCCTGGACAGAGAATCCCTATCTCCAGTCGGTGTAGAAAAAGTAAAAGAAAATTTCAATAAGACGTTGAAAATTCGGGTAATAAATAAATTCTGCAGATATTTTTAATAGTGCTCACATGTAAGAGTTGTTTCCCATGATTTCTGTTCACACAATGTGTGTGCTTTTGAGTTTTACTATCTACCATACCCGTTTACAGAATGTTACAATTAAATTAAAGCAAACTTAAAATGTCTCTTTACAGAATAATTATTTCATAAATATTTTTTCTTCCCGCATGGAATAAATGAAGAAGTGAAAATAAATATA
The DNA here is from genome assembly GCA_036873755.1 of Hanleya hanleyi. Classification (NCBI taxonomy): domain Eukaryota; kingdom Metazoa; phylum Mollusca; class Polyplacophora; order Lepidopleurida; family Hanleyidae; genus Hanleya; species Hanleya hanleyi. Next base: position 43,070 of record JAVTVY010011233.1, on the reverse strand, counting down.
ATACATGTATCTCTACACATTGTCATGTTGATTTGATTTATGGAACCGGCTAATGGAAGCATATTTTGATTTGATATGGAATGAGTCAACGGTAGAAAATTTACCTTGATAATTAATAATTAATAATTATAGCATTTAGCATGTATGTTTTAGCAGGAGAAGGTCCTACTAAACAACCTATCAACTGACAGCGGCCTTAAAAATAAATGAACAGCTTTCAGAAAATATCTGTTATTTTGATGAATTATTTATGATGTTTACAGTAATACAATTGAGCAAACACTGATGAGGTATCCAAACTCTCATATTGGGACCTTAAATTATACTTATGTATATCTGAAATAACCATGGATACTGTAGACTACAGGAAGAATGATATGATGACTGTACCCAAACATTCATCATTCCAAGTCAGCAAACATTGGAGCTTTCAAAATAGATGTTGTTTCTTAGAGTCGGAGTGAATCATGACAGTTGAACTGTAGGAACAGATCTGACATACAGATAATGTAATCCGTAATAGATTTGGATGACATGGCAGATATGAATCAGACCTATGATTCACTAATCTTTACTAAATTTTGTTGTTGTTGTATTACTGTTAAATGTATTATTGTTCGTACTCACCAACTTTCATCGTGTTCTTAACGTCAACACTGGCAAGAATTTCAAACTTCTCAGAAATTCCTAACTTGAATCTGCGTTTCAACTAACTGGAATTATACTGATGCTTTCTGCTAACTGACTTGTAAATGGAATTGTGTTTTAAATAAATTTAGCATGCATGTGTATTAAATAATACAGATAAGAGCAAAAGATGTCTTATTGTCTCATTTAATCACATGCTTACTGTACATGCTGTTTGTTTCTCAACCTAACCTGTTTGTAACATCATATACATGTAAATACTTACACATAGCTCAAATGCATTTGTGTGTTGAAAAGAATTGCCTAATAAGTTATAGTGCAATGATACTGGTTTGATAAACATGACACAAAGGGTATTTAATGAAAATATTTGTCATGTTTTATACAACTAAACTCCAGCACTTTCATCAACCTCAGTCATCAGGAATGCTTGTATATAAATTAATTTCTCCAAAAAAAAATGTAGTCATTAGGTCAAAAGATTGTTGTGTCCTTATTTGAAATGGAAGAGTAACACAAAACTTGATAACTGTTAACTTGATAATCAGGAAATTTGTTCATCTATGTGAAATTTATTGCTTTAATCATATTTCAGGTACATTTTACAATTCTCAGTGTCCAGTGTCTTGCTGGATTTTCTCCAGATTTCTGAAGAATTATCAAACTATGTGTTACCATAAAATTACTCTTGTATAAAAAGTAAAAATACAAGTAAGTTAAAATTATCTAATATGAGAATATTCAACTTCTTTCTTCAATGCTATGTTAATCCCTGTAATAATTCAATCACAGGAAGTGAAATTTCCCACCATAAAATCTGGGGGTGATCAAATTTATTAGAACAAGAAGTTGAGAAAATGGTCCAAAATCATGCAGATAATTCATTATTTCTTTGTTATTTCAATGGTTTTAGTGAGTGATCAATTTTATGAGAATAGCTGACTTAATTTTGTTTCCAAAATTGGGAGTGATTGAATTTTGATAGGAGGATTGAATTATTAGAGGGATTAACATATAAATTCTCTTGATACTCTGGTCAAAGTTCTTAAGGAACCTCATTAGAACTTGTCAAGCTAAAACTGTTATCGTTTCTGTTGTTCTCTTTCAGAGGGTCAGATACCCAGAGGTGCTATTTATTTAGGAAAGAATGAGACCGTTGAAGGAGATGTAAAGCACACAGACGAGTATTATGCTGTACCCCAGGAAGGGGAAGAAACAAAAACCACCAAAGTGGTGGAGCAGAAACCAAAGATCTATGACGGGATTGGTCCACTGGATGACCAAGGTGTGCCACTGGCCTTTAGAAAGGTTAGTCACATGATTGATGTTGCCTGCAGCCCATATCCTGCCACTGCCTCCAAACATCGCTTATCATGCACAGTCAAAAAGGTTGTCTTGGATTTTTGCCTAACAGAGTTTAATTTTCTTGAATATTCCCATGTTAGGAATCTGAACAACCGACGCGTATGTGTAGCTACATGACAGAGAGTAGTTCGAAGAATTGTTTGGTTGCTCCCAAAAATGGTGAAGACTATCATTTTTTTTTTCACATAGTATATTAACGTTATTTCTTAATTAAGAAAATTATTGAAGTGGAAGAGTTTTTTCTTAAAAATATAAGAATATTACATGTGTATGATAAACATGTTTATGTAAGAAATTTCAATCACTGTTGTGTCACTCTAACTTTTCTTGTTTCTCAAGGCTTGTTATTTCTTGAATAAGAAGAACCTAATGTTTATGCCAGTTTAGAAGAAAATAAGGATTTAATAATATTTGTGAGCTGCCAAAGCTTCTTCAAACTTTTTCTTTTTATGTGGCTGCGCCAAATGTGTCAGTTGTGAGGAACCAAGTTGTTATTAAAAGGCAAAAGTGTTGATTTGTGATGTGCAAAAGTGTGATTTCTTATTTGAGAACTTTTAAGAAAATCCAAGAAAACTTTTTTATTGTGTTGGAATATCGTCAAGAAAATCTCATCGCTCATACATGCGTGTCGTCAATAAAAGCTGTTCTTTATTGTGCAAGTTCTCAATTACCTGATTACCTCCCTTGGCTTGTCAATCCCACTCCTCCAGCCCTACACTAGCTTACCTGAATTTTTGTTCAGGGACAACATTGCAGGAGTCTGAATACATAAGTTTAACATATGTTTATCATACACATGAATAGAAAAACGGATTGAAATACTTTACAGTTGACAATGTACATATAAATGTTGACTATGCAGATTTAATCTTGTGTCTTTGTAAGCTGAGTGAAATTTCTTGCAGTGAGTACTAATGGTCCGTTACATGTAATTATCCCTTGCCTGGACTCTGGTCACGGGATATAGAATCAATGTCTGTCTGTGCGTGTGTGTCATGTTTTTGTGTTAGCAGGATAATTTGAAAAAAGTATTCATTCAATTCACTACAAAGTGCAGATATAATTGGCAAATATTTCTCGTCCTATTGATGTTGAGGTCACTATATAGGTCAATGATCAAGGTCACAGTTTCTTTTCTATTTTTCCCCAGAATATAGATGAATCTAAACAGTCAGATTGGTACAAACAGATGTTTAAATCTCTACATGTGGGTGATAAGAAAGAAGGTAGGCGTCATGAAATATGTTTAAACACAAAAATAGCATTTAACATAATTGAATTTGAAATACACATTCATGTTCTGGAGGCATGGCTAATTGCCTGTGAGGGTTTCTGTCTTTCATTAACAGTTTTAACTATGTGATGAATACCTGCTTCACTGTGATTCTCAATAATAATTCCTAACATCTGTTAACTCATTCAGTACCGAGCGTCATTTCTGGCCTCAGTTCCAGTAGCTCCACAGCTGAGTCTCAATGTGTGCAGTGCACAAATGTCCATCACAGAAGCTGTCGACCAAAAGTTCATTTCAAAAATATTTTGTTTATGAAAGTGAATAAAATTTGAAACTTTATATCTCCATGAAATACACAAGCATCAGAAATTGTGTTTGTGTTATTTTTATAATTATATACATGAAATTATGCATGCAAATTTCATGAAAACATGTTTTTATCTGTTTGAAAAAAATGCTTCAACAAAAATAACATCGAAATTGTCATGGTCTGGTTTCAGATGTACGTAATCTCTGGCTGGTAAAATTTATAGCTGATTGTAGTATCCATTCCCAGGATAAAGATGATAATTTCCTCAATTTATTTCATCCACATATAACTTATAGATTTACGTTTTTATCTGGTAGAAATTCCGTTGATAGTGATTATATTTACGCTCAAAATAATGAAGCAGAAGTGTTTTTTTTCTCGTCTGATTCAATCGCGTCCGTGCTCCATTTCCCTGAACCGATTTCAATGAATGACGTATCATTGTAAAGCCCATTCATTCAGCTTTCTTCTCATAGTACAATCGCCATCGGATGGCCAGTGAAAGGAAAGATTTGATTGGATTGAAAACAGTGTTCACGAAACGATCTTTCTGATAAGCCCGCTGTTTTGGGCAAGTGGATTGGATAAGAGCGTTCATGTCACAAGGCGAGCCAATCGGGTTGCCTCATTCACCGCGGGTTTGTTTAGAGAAATCAAAACAGAAAAGATGGAGGGAAATTCTGACAAGTTGGTGTCGGACAATAGCGGAATATTTGGGAAATAAATTTACCAAACGTATACGATCGTAGGAATTCTCAACAATGGATATATACCTGTACCTTGACAGAAAATTTGACAGAAAATATCTCGTGAATTCGTCAGATTTCTCAAGGAATCGTATGATTCTTCCAGGTATTTGAACATTTGCAAATGTCTGCCGAAACGGCGCGATGTTCTCACAGATCTCTTCTCGGATTATAGTTTTATTTCGTTATATTTCGTTATATTTTTCATTCAATACGAAAATGCTTTATATATAATCGGATAGATAGCGATCTTATCTTTCGATATATGTATGGTTTACGTGATATTTCTTCCTGAACAGACCAGGAAAATAAGAATTCCAACGGTGGTGTATACGGCCGACTTCATTTTGGAAATTTTCGTGATTTTATTTTTTATCTGCGTTTTCAAACAACGATCTTGAAATAATTTCTCTGTTAGTCAAATCCAAATTTCAGAAATTGTTATGTGAGAAAATAAGCTTTGTAAACATATAGGCCTTTAATTACATTTGACAATGCTTAGATATGAAAATTCTATTTTCCCACGACAGTTATGTTTTGCGCCATATGACGTCATGGGGTTGAGGAGGCCCAGATCTGCGACGCCAAATGGCGCTTACGGTACCGAATGAGTTAAACTAGATTTGGAGTTGTCTCCCTTGACATGTTCCTTCATTTAGTACCATGTACCATGAAATTGCTTTTGTTGTTGGCTTTTTATATGTCATCATTGTGATTTGAGCTAAATTGTATTACAGGTGGTCAGGAGCATGTTAAAGAGTCGACAGGTTCTTATATACTTTGTTTTGGAATGCAGTCTCTTGTTGTCATGCCAGTCGTATTCATAATATTGAAGAAAGATTGAGACCACTTAAGATTGAGACCACTAAAGATTGAGACCACTAAAGATTGAGACACTTAAGACCACTTAAGATTGAGACCACTTAAGATTGAGACCACTTAAGATTGAGACCACTAAAGATTGAGACCACTTAAGATTGAGACATTTTACCTATAATAAATCCTCTAATAATTCAATCACAGGAAGTGAAATTTTCTACCATAAAATCTGGGGTGTTGATCAGATTTATTAGAACAGAAAGTTGACAAGATGGTTCAAAGTCTTGATGATTATACATTATCTCAAAATTGTTTTGATGATTTTAGAGGATAATCAGATTTATGAGAACAACTGATTGAATTTTTTTCTCAAAATTGGGGGTGATCAAATATTAATGGGATGATTGAATTATTAGTTGATAGCTTAGCAGGATTGATATCACTGATTTATCCTAGCAGGATTGATATCACTGATTTATCCTAGCAGGATTTATATCACTGATTTATCCTAGCAGGATTGATATCACTGATTTATCCTAGCAGGATTGATATCACTGATTTATCCTGGAAGGATTGATATCACTGATTTATCCTAGCAGGAATAGATATCACTGATTTATCCTAGCAGGATTTATATCACTAATTTTTCCTAGCAGGATTTATATCACTGATTTATCCTAGTAAGATTGATATCACTGATTTATCCTAGCAGGATTGATATCACTGATCTATCCTAGCAGGATTGATATCACTGATTTATCCTACATGTAGCAGCATTGATATGAGCGCATGTTAAATGCTACCATATGTTTCAACCAAAAATATCTGAGTTCAGCACCGTACTGGAAAAGTCAATAAGCCATCTAGGAAAATACCCTGGTGATGGTGGTCGATTATACGGAGTCAGGCCGATATCTGTTGCCATCAAAAGACAGAATCTTGGCATGTACACATGTATTGCAAATAAATGGGTACCATATCCTGCAAGCCCTATGAATTGAAGTCAGAATTTCATGTCACTGTGTACTCTATATTATGCATGTATTACTGTAGTGAAATGAGCATGAACTTCGATTGATAACAAAATCAAAAACATCTATTATACTGTATTGATATTGTGTTGTTGCCTGTACGAAACAGTCATCAAGAGAAGGGGCATCGCTTCTTGTGTATTATTCTGCATGACAGACTTGTATGAAATATAAGCAATGTAATTTCATTTCCCCAGACTATTTTGTGTGTAATAATGTGCTGAAGAACATACCATTGTAGTGTTTTGTATGTACATCCCGGACTTGTTCTGTAATTTAAGTTGATCTTTGACAGTACCATCTGCCCCGACAACAGTGGCAAGTGTAGCTCCCTGTCTGATTTGTGAGTCATTAATCAGGTCGCTTTACTATCTCTTTAGCCATGGAAATATTTTTAATCACTGATAATTGGATTATATTCGAACTGAAGTTGGCAAAATTATCAAAAATTTAAGCTTAATGGTGCTTTCACCAGGAAGAGAATGAACCAGAAATTATGCGGGGAGCCACTGGTCTCCGCTCAGGATTAACTTCAATTATGGTGCAAGTCAAACATTATGGATTGACTACAGACTGGTAAATAATCTATCAATATGAATGAGGAAAACAGGTTGAGCTCAAGATATAGAACAGTTTTGTGTGAAATGCCAGTTTATCTCCCTTTGTCCTATCGAAATGTTGAGTGATGCAAAACTGGGCTTAATCCATACCAAATTAGGACCTATGAGAAGATTATAAGATTAGGCAGCCATGATAAATGCCTCTTTATTTTTCAAGGATTACTCTGTCAGTTTAATACAACTACATCATTCAGAAAATTAGGCCACCGGTGCCCTTAACTTCGGGTCAACCCCTGCAAGTTTTACAGTCAATATGTTCACACGATATAAACTGCATAGTTTGTGTTATTGTATATTATACCAATCCTCAAAGGCCAGGTCGGGGGATATAGAATTTACTGCGTGTGTGTATGTCCGTATTCTGGTCAGTCTCCCCCACTGCATACATTATTTGTGCAGATACATGGATGTGTATGTGGATATTTGTCTATTTCAGATCAGAATACATACAGACCCACATACAGGTTCCCAGCAGAGGATGACCATAAGTCTGTTGAAGGTAGAGAGTTTTTCAGTGTTCTTTCTCCAAAATGTACATATTCACATGTATGCAGTTTTCCACATCGTGAAAGAATCGTAGGCATAATGGGATGGTAGCACAGTGAAGAACACTGACATATCTCCAGAGTGGACCATCAGCCACCAATGGTCCTGCCCAGAAGACCTAGCTGTTCTCCGCTTTATATACTACCTTTCCACTGTGTACATGCTGTTTTATGATAGGGTAACTTACATGTGTATGTATATTTTACTGAATGCAATCGGGTTCCATTATATGTTATTTACTATTAATACATTTCTTTGTACAAATATAAATATTTTCTATTTTCTTTGTTTTCAATTGGCATGAGTTAATGGATTTCTGAATATTGTTGTGTTTTAGCTATGAAGACAGTAATGCACTAATGAATTGTCCCAAAACAATTAGCTGTCTGTACTAGCCTGGAGATACATCTACCCCAGCTTCATTCCCTTGTTGTCTGCATGTGTTTGCTTGTATTTCACCTTGTAGCTCGGATGAATGCTCTCAATGTGTCCAAAAGCCGAACCCTTCCCAGTAAGTTTCCTCACACTAATCTCCATGTACAATGTAGTTCGCATGTTTGTTTCTATCCCTCCTGCATCCTTGATTTTTCATTCCGAACATGATTTTTTGCTAACCGCTTTTGTGGGTCAAATGTAAAGGTAGTATGCAACAATTTTATTGACGCAGTACCGTAAACAAGCCTCTGTCCCAGTTAATGTTTCACACATTGCTAGTATTGAAGGCAATGGACCATGTTCATGAGGATAATGTATCTCAGAGAGTAGAAACAGTTAGTCAGCATGCTGTTGATTCATATCAAACAAGATGAAACGCTTAACATTTTTTTTATTGATTAGAAGTGTTGGCCACTGTCGATGAAATTGGACATTACCAGGGGAAGTGAACAAAATGGGTCACATATTTGTTCACTTCAGAACTTCTTGTCAAAACATAGTATGCTGACATCATAATTTTTTTGTGTTGGTCAATATTAATATGCTAGTGATGTAAATTTGCCAATGTGATCAGTGTACCATCTAGGTGTCCAAATTGATTACCTTTGGAACATAAATAATTTGCCAGGTGCCACTGGTTAACTAATGTAAATATACACAATCTCTGTGGGGTCCAGAAGAAAGCTTTTCATTGGTTGACAAATAAATGATCATGGACAGGCCTTGCTTATCACCGTAAATTATACACAATCCAACTGTACGAGAATCTAAAGCTATCATTTCTATACAGATTGGTTTTATGAGAATATTTTTGATTCTCATGAATATTTGATGTGGGAATACTGACCGGAATCAGATCCATGTGGAAAAGCAAACCCTGTTGGAGATGGGCCGGCTTCCTCCGGAATTCAAAGTGACTGTAACCATATGAGTGAAATAACCTTGAGCGTGTCATTAACCCCCTTCTTGTTGGAGATGGGTACTGCACAAGTTTACAACTATGTGCTGGGATGATCAGTGTAAGACACCCTTTCTGTAACTGATTCTGCCCAGATGGTAATATACTTGAATTCACAGACCTACTATAAAGCCACATGTACCAGAAGTACCATAATAATAAGGTGAAGGCCTCAATGTATTGGAGAAGATCTGAACATGAATGCATTGTATGTTAACCGGAAAATGTAGAGTGCATCAATACTAAGATGGGACATCTGTTCTTGAACGAAGTATTGTTAACAATATCGGACAGTCCATCAGTTATATACATGTAGATGTATGGTGGTGTAACCATCTGCTACCTCATACAGACATCCTTCATGCTTATAAGGTCATCTATTCATTATTTATGTGCCATGGAATTGGTATTCCGATCATACACATTGTATCCATAATAGCATACAAACAAGTTATCATTGAAAAGTTACAAAATGTCAACTTGCCATGACCCGTTTCGAGAAATATGCTCCGCAAACCTCTGCAAACCGAGAACATTCAGCATCCCATTTCGTAGGATGAGAAACTTCGTTTGCTTAATATCATTACTTGCTTCTTTCTTCCTCAATTATTAACATTGCTATTGGATCGAGTCCAGTTTATCCTATCTCATAATTGTAGCTAGCTTGTCATAGGATCATGCACAAACAATGATACCTAAATACTTGAATTTTGTAAACCAATGATGTATTTAATTTGATAAATTTTATTATTAACTGCATGGAATGCACATTTGCCTGCTCACCTACATTATTGCCTGCTCACTGCTATGCCCTCAATTGTCCTGATCAGTTTTATATCACCCAATAATATAATCTCTTGTGTATTCTCTTACAGAGGAAGTTAATCCCTACAAACCAAGCTATGAAATTTTAAGTCCTAAAGGTAAGACTTGAAGTATGCTAGATTTCCAGGTGATGTGTCCATCAGTAGTACAACTAAGGTAATCCCCTTTATAATTCGATCACCGGAAGTGCAGCAAAAATGGCTTGTATCTGGCAATATTCTTCATGGCACCAGCTACAAAGTGGCACATTTTGTCATTATATGACTTTCTTCAATTTAAATGAAGAATGGGAATGTTACTTTTTCTCTGTGTTGGAATAACAAGGTTGAAAAGTGAACTTCCTGTGATTGAATTATTAGGAGAATTACCGTACGCAGCGAATCTGTCACCTTCGCCCTCTTACCCCACTGCATGCTCTCTGAGATGTCTCCTCAATTTTTCGTCAGGAATTTTCGCTATATAAATGTGAAATGTGGTGTTCCATGGTAATAATCCATTTCATGTGATAATTCGGGATGGGATTACTTTGCGAAAAGTTTCTGTAGGGTTCCACCATATTTGTACACCAAAGGGAGGCTCTAAGGACAGAGATCGCTCTCCTTCAAGTCGGACGTATCTAATGACGGTGCCCTACAGTTGCTCAGTACGAAATAATAAACGATAAAACTTTGATAATGTTGTGGCATAATCCGTTCATCTCAGCAATTATTAACATGATGTGTTAAATGGGAGTTAGATGATATTTGCCATGGTGACTTTTCCCACTTGTGAGGGCTGGGTTACCACATTGAAGTTTTGGTAGATGTTGATTCATGTAACTATGGACCCTTTCCAAACTTGACCTGTCTAATTGAATGGTGGAGGAACTATCATATGTTGGCTCTGAAGGAACCATCATATGTTGACTCAGGAGGAACCGTCATTTGTTGATTCAAGAGGAACCGTCATATGTTGACTCTGGAAGAACTGTCATTTGTTGGCCCTGGTGGAATCATCTTATGTTGCCTCTGGTGGAACGATCATATGTAGACTCTGGAGAAACTGCCATATGTTGACCCTGGAGGAACCATCATATGTAGACTCTGGAGAAACTGCCATATGTTGACCCTGGAGGAACCATCATATGTAGACTCTGGAGAAACTGCCATATGTTGCCTCTGGAGGAACCATCATGTGTAGACTCTGGAGAAACTGCCATATGTTGCCTCTGGAGGAACCATCATATGTAGACTCTGGAGAAACGGACATATGTTGACCCTGGAGGAACCATCATGTGTAGACTCCGGAGAAACTGCCATATGTTGACCCTGGAGGAACTGTCATATGCTGACTCAGAATGAACCATCATATGTTAAGTCTGGAGGAACCATTATATGTTGACTCTGGAGGAACTGTCATTTGTTGACCCTTGAGGAACTATCATATGTTGCCTCTGGAGGAGCCATCATATGTTGACTCTGGAGGAACCGTCATATGTTGACTCATAATGAACCGTCATATGTTAAGTCTGGAGGAACCGTCGTATGTTGATTCAGAAAAAAAACGTAGTAGGCTGACTTTGGAGGAACTGTCATATGTTGCCCCTGGAGGAACCATCGTATGTTGACTCTGGAGGAACCATCATATGTTGACTCTGAAGAAACCGTCAGATGTGGACTTTGGAAAACCATCATATATGTTGTCTCTGGAGGAACCATCAAATGTTGACTCAGAATAAACCGTCATATGTTCCTTCTGAAGAAACCGTAATATGCTGACTTTGGAGGAACCATCTGTGGACTCTGGAAGAACCGTCATATGTTGCCTCTGGAAGAACCGGCAACATGTTGCCTCTGGAAGAACCGTCATATGTTGCCTCTGGAAGAACCGTCATATGTTGACTCAGAAGAAACCGTCGCATATTGAGTCTGGAGGAACTATCAAAAGTTGACTCTACTGTTTCATGATCAAAATGATTTGGTGGGCTGGAACTGAATTGTCACACCTTGACAAACTTTCTTGATGATTGGGCTGATATGTTGGACTGGACTTGAATGTCACCGCTCTGTGAGATCGTGTATTGCGATCATGATTTTTGTCTGTCTGTCGGCCAGTTAACTTTGTAATCTGTGTGATATCTCCAGTTTCAGGTCAAATTCAAATACAACTGGCCATGAGTCTGAAGCCTATTGAAGATGACTGACCTTGCTCTATTTTATCAAGGTCAAATTATAGTATTGGTGATATCTATCAAAGGATTACATCTAGACTCCAAATTCATACTACATATGTAACTGGTCATTGAACAGAAACCTTTTCATTGTGACTGACGTTGACCTGTTTTAAACGGTCAAATTCTAGTTATTGCAATATCTCCATGGATCATGGCTAGGCTCTCCAATTTCAAACTACAATGCATATGCAACTGGAGATTTTTGCAAGTTAGACTCCCAAAATTTGTCTCTGGATTTCTGCAGTCAAAGATGTGCGTGGGCATATATTGAAGTCCACAAGGCTCTTGTTTACTTTAGCCGTCATGATATGACTGGAAAGTGGTTGAAAATGACATTAAATCCTACTCAATCAATTGTTCACTTCAGGGACCAAAGTAGATTGTTTGGACAGGACTTTCACTCCTAGAATCCTTAACCAGGCCCCAGGTCTTATCAGTTGGCATGGTATAATTTCCAGGATTGTAGTTATAAATTTTTTGGAAATTCCCACAACCCAGGAAATGATTCTGTGATCTAGAATTACACCACTAATAAAACCATTATATTGTAGACTGATAAGGGATGGAACTAATTAGCTACATATACTTTATGACCATCCTTGTACTTGGATAGACTGTGTGAATGGGGCCGATATTTAATCTGTGCATTGTCATTTGATCCAAAGGTTAACCCACTGTTATAACCAGGCTGATGGTATTACTGGAATTACAACTGTAATCCGAGTATTGACCCACTCGTTGAGAATTGTTCATTTTATTGGCACTTGTTCTCTTGCAGAGCGAGCAGCATCTTTGGAGAAGGACAGACCTGGCCCACGGGAACGGGCCACCTTCGGTAAAGACTACAGAAGGAAGTAAGTGTCCCTATCTCCCTCCTTATATAGCATCACTTAACGTTGATGCAATAAGCCGAGTTTGAATTCAAGCTGAGGCTGGCCACCATGCCAGTTTTACTGTCTCCCAGGGCTGAAACTGACCGTTTCTCGAGATCTACACCATGAAACATTTATTTTTCACGATCGAAATCTGATGTCATAGTTGTAAAATAAATCTGTTATACTGCCTCATAACATTTCAGTGTTTTATCAGTGTTATTCAACACTATCGGCAAAATCTGTTTCACCTCTAGAGCCAGCAGAACTGTCATTTAGTGGCACAGACTTAGCTAGACTTCCGACCTGGCTTATTGCTGAAGAAAATGAACTAACCAAAATGAATTTGACAATGACTGGCACTTGTGAAATTTAATTGATGATCTTTATTCAAACCTCCAATGGAGCAGTTTGCCACAAACCCTTTTCATATTGTGGTTGTATAGAACCATATCAAATTCTATCATTTGTCTATATTATTGGGTGGGTGTTGGCTGTGTGTGTGTATAAGACTCTTGATATATCCCCCATACTTTAGTCACAAAGTTAGCTATACTAACAACCTGATCAGGTTTGTAATCTAATCCATTGCTGTTTGTGTGGGTAATGAGTACTTAATATGCTGAGTTAATATAGGACTGCGTTGTCTGAACAATTCATTACTTGTACAAGTATCTTATCTCATCAACACTCTCAACATACTCATCATACCAGGTCACAGTTTACGCACAATTAGTTTGATGGGTTTGCGATCATAATATCCCATAAAAGATATAATTTGTGGGAGAATGTTCACACTTGAATATATATATTTGGAGGAACAATAAATGGTAAACCAGATAATTGCACAGTTGGAAAAACATCTTTTCTTCAACAGCTTACCCTATTTCTTCTAATTATTCAGACAGCAAAACTAAACTCCAGGGATCTGCGGAGAGAAATTCTGCCAACATTCCACAAAGGATGTGTTCGCTTTAGATGGATATTTTTCCCTTCAGAGTCGCTCGCTGTTGTTCTATTGTTTCGCTCCGAGCCGGCCGGTAAATTGTGACGTAATGCTCGGGTATTCCCCAACTCTTTGTCGGGCAGGCGAGGCCAGTCTAATGGGAAATTCTGGTTCATATTCTCATACGGTTACCATTAGTATTTTCATGAACGACCCAGATATTTACGAACAATAATCAGTTATATTAATATATAAACCGACTCGAAAACTGAAAAAAAAATAATCACTGCCAAAAGTTCAGCGAACAATAATTAAGGAAGTAACTGCAAAAAAAACAAAACAAACAAACAAACCATATTGGCACATGCATTATCACTTGGGAAAGCAAGCGTCACCACTTGTTGATGGTCATTTCCTTAATAAAAGCCTTGATATATGACAAGTTCAACCTTATAACTTTTCAATTCATAGTTACAACTTTCCGCTGCCCTAAGACAAAATTATGTATGTGTAACAATTATTTTTTTGCTCTGCTGGATCGTCAGAATATTCAAACACTGAACAAGTGGTCTCACTGTGTGTGTGGAGTTGTTTGTGTGCAATTCTATTCACGAATTATAAGAAAATAAGGGATTATGTGCGTTAGGGGTTCGCTGTCTTTCATTTCACGTCACTTTTGCACTTCAAAGTCCAAACTGAAGATGGGAGAAGAAAGGAAAAAATGAAAATATTTTTTCAGGGATTTGGGGATTCCAACCAAAATGTTGCGTTTCTTTTAATCTGTAGTCCGACACTGTAACCATTCGGCCAAGCAACTGTTTACAATTATCGGCTTGAGAAATCATGTGCTGAATGGCGGTGAACGACACCCTTTCAGAGCATTACAAGCATTTTGACATATTTCAGTATTATGAAAATATGACACCTTTAACCAAAACGATTTTTCAGTATCATTTTGGATCAAACGCACCGCATTTCGATATGTAGGGCTCGTTTTGGTTAAAGGTGTCATATTTTATATATGAAGGGAATTCCCTTCAAGAATATCGCCAAAAATTGCAAAAACAAACAAATGCTTATTTTCTAATACTCGTAATATTTTTTTGACAAGTCTCTTCTCGGTGAAAATTGAGAATATGAAAATTCAGTATTTTCTCTCTCGAGCTAATAACTTTTCAAGTGAACGAGAGAAAATTATATTTTCGGTTATAAACGCAACACACTAAGGAAAAAAATATGGTCAAACCGAACACCTCCTTTCACTAGCTATTTTTTCAGTTCTTGAGATAAATAACATATCCATGCCACAGTATTTAGCCTTAGTTGATATAAAGATGTTTATTTTCTGCTTCTAAGTCTAAAAATGCTGTTCGAAAATTAGAAGAAATCAGTATTGTTCAGAACATGTAGCGGTAGTTTAGTCTAAGCCAACTACAGAGAATATGTACATATATCATATATATAAATATTCTGTCTAGAGCAGAAAAATCAAGAGATGGAAAAAAGGGTGTAAATCTGCCTGTCCAAATATCACATTTTGCTAGATTTGTACAGGCTACTTCCCTGTTTTCCCCAATCTCTCCCATGTTAAATTTTCCAATTTTTGTTTCTCCAAACTGGAAATTGCCTGTCCAATGGACAGGTGGACGGATCTAGCTAACACTGTGGATGGGAGTCAGTTAACTTTAATGAAATTTGTCTCTTTCTATACTGACATTGTCTCTGCAAATTTGAAATTGCCTGTCCAATGGACAGGTGGACGGGTCTCTGACTATAACACTGTGGATGGAAGTCAATTGATTGTAATAAAATCTGTCACTTTCTATACATTTATGTACCAAAGGTTCCACCATCAGATGTTCAGATTGCATCTCCTATATACTATGCTTGTTTTTCTGTACAGCTCCACCTCAATGTGTGAAAGGTATTTAACAGTGTTGTCTATTTTCTAACCCTCTTTCTGTTGTGTTTTCCATTATCCTTGATGTTTTACCAAATCAATGTGGAATCTTATCAAGCTGCCTTTTGTTCAGTAAGACTGAATATTTTTTGTTTCACTTTTGCACTTGTGTGACACAATAACTTTGCCATAAATTTCTTTGGTTAAATATCTATTTGGGAAGTCCATCTTCTTAAAAGCTGCCTCAGTGACATTTTTGCCTCAGTGAAATATTTGCTCTTTGGAGTTCTCCTGTACATGTGATGTGACCACAAGACAAGGAGGGATATTGTTCAATTCTGAATGAACCCATCCAGTTATCTTTCATTTTAATCAAAACTGCATTGATTGAAATTTAATAGTCAGTGATTTGCGTAATAATTAACATATGGAGAAATTATATATTGGCACGGAAGTACCATTCTCAAAGTATTGTTTAAAATTACGGAGTAAAATATTAAATTGGGAGTTTGGACAGTTACTACCCATGAACAAAAAATGCATTACCCACACTTTGTTTGCTTAAACCTGTTTCCTCACCAAAGTTTGCATGAAGAACTAACTGTAACATAGCTTCGATATGAAACTTTACGATTCCTGTCGTCTTCACTAAAAAATGTCCTCAACAGTTCTACAATTGCATATGGATTTATCATGGATGTTAGTTTCCATTTGCTTCAGTGTTCCTTTCTCAGTAAGATATCTGTGAAGTAGGTGTGTTGTTGTTGTTGCTGTAGGGACTGTTTGTTTCCCCGTTCTTTGTTTGTTTCCAATTCCTTATTATGCCCCCCCCTCTAACTAGAGGGGGGGCATATAGCGATCGCTTTGTCCGTCCGTCTGTCTGTCTGTCCGTCTGTCCGTCTGTCCGTCCGAATTTCTTGTCCGGGCAATATCTTGGTTAATATTTGATGGACAGGATTGAAACTTGCATGGAATGTGGCCAGTGGCTCATAGTTGTGCAGCCTAGAGTTTTTTCCGAGTTCCGGTATAATTTTCAAGAGTTATGGCCCTTTTTCTGAACTCTCTGTGAATGGGACTTGTCCGGGCTGGATCTTGGTTAATATTGTATGGACAAGTATGAAATTTGCATGATATGTGGTCAGTGACCCACAGTTGTGCAGCGTAAAGTTTCTCCACGTTTCGCTTATATTTTCAAGAGTTATGACCCTTTGTTCCTGAATTCTCCGTGAATTGGGACTTGTCCGGGCTGGATCTCGGTTAATATTGTATGAACAATTATGAAATTTGCAGGATGTGTGGTCAGTGCCTTGTAGTTGTGCAGCGTGAAGTTTCTCTGCGTTTCGCATATATTTTCAAGAGTTATGGCCCTTTTTTCTTCAAATCTTTGTGAATTGGAACTTGTCCGGGCTGGATCTCGGTTAATATTGTATGGACAATTATGAAATTTGCAGGATATGTGGTCAGTGCCCTGTAGTTGTGCAGCGTGAAGTTTCTCCACATTTCGCTTATTTTTTCTTCAAATCTTTGTGAATTGTGATTTGTAGGGCCCGATCTCGGTTAATATTGTATGAACAAGTACGAAATTTGCATGATATGTGGTCAGTGACCCATAGATGTGCAGCGTGAAGTTCTCTGTTTTCGGTTATATTTTCAAGAGTTATGGCCCTTTGTTTAAACCTAAGTGAATGGGATATATTTATTTGTCCAAGCTGGATCTCAGTCCATAACCGATTTGAACCAGGAAAATATCTATATTATATGTTATTCTACATTCCAAAGCAAACAACACAGGTCCTGAAGTATGAAATTGCCCCCAAAACAGTGAATTGGGTACAAAATTCAAAGTTCACTGATCGCTTCATAATTTCACCACAATATACTCCCAAGGAATGTAGGTCTCCTGACCAGGTCACATTTTCGGATTTGGCGAAAGCCCTGGTGACCATCTTGCATCGAAGCATCGTATTATCACTTGTTGCTTGATACTTGGAATATGTATTATGTGAGGCATGGCAAAAAAGTGACAAACAGAATTTTTATAATTATCCAAATTAGGCCTCCACCAACCAATAAAGAACAGAACAATGGCGGGGCAGTGTCGGATTAAAGTGGAAGGGGGGGCATACAATTGAGCAATCTCTGATATTGCTTCCTTCCTGTGTTCTTACTCAAACAATTGTCCCTCCATTGCCCATTTATAGCTACCTTGTTGTCAGGACCAGTAGTACTTGATTTCATCTCATTGTTGACTAAATTGATGGTGTTACTATATCTATCTGACCATTGTTTATCAGTGACTGGATTCCTGCAGATGCCAGAGCCAGGAAAGAAACTTATAAGATTCAGCCCAGAAGCATCATGGATTATGAACCTGGATTTTCGTCGATTGCCTTCAGGGAAGCAAAAACGGTAATAATGTAATTATTTTGAAGTTGATTGTTTGAATAATTTACATTCGAGATGCACGTATATTATCTTGTTTAAAAATTTGTAGCCTTTCTGGCATATCTTTTAAGCATGTGTCTGTAATGATGAGTTATAGTGAATGAGTGAATGTTAAGATTGATAGCTGCATGTATATTAGTTTGCCAAGATTAAATCTGTACATCCAATTCTACTTCAGTAGTTCAAATATCATTAAATAAATATACAGTGAGCACATTTTCCCCTTCAAATCGATCATTATGTCATAATCATGTGTTATTGATTGTGTAAAGCTGCCATGAAGAGTAATCGGTCAATAAAGTACATAATCACATCTAAAAGTTCCAGTCCTGTACAGTACTCTGTTAGAGGAAGCTTTCATAGCGCAGCGGAAAATTTTGAGTGGGCAAAAAAAAAATCTGATCTGAAGAAATCCATATCTTTCAGAATGATTGATTTTTTCTTGTCTCATATGGTGTAAGTAAATAGAGGTGTGCCTTAGTGAAATTCTTAAATTTGATTTAAAACTTGATTCTAGAGAATCTTACATTTTGTGGTAAGGATCCCATTTCGATACCCGACATATGCCATTCATATCAAGGGACATATGCCCCAGCCCCGTATACATTACATGCAGCTGTACTACTGCCAGAGAATGGCTTCTCTTGGTTGCTATAATTATTTACTTTGATGAGAGCTTATCAAATTATATGAACACTGAAGATCAGCACCAATATATTTGGGAGCTGTTATTTCTGAAAGATAAGTCACTGCAGCTCTTTTTTTTTCTTTTTTCTTTTTTTTAAAGTCTGATTTAAAACTGCCTACATGTATGATGATAAAATATTTACCAAATTAACGATCTTGTGTGTTCAGTAAAGAGTGGAGATCGACCGCAGCTCTGATGTTGAAATTCTGTTTCCTTTGTTAAGCGCTATAATTTATGGTTGTTATGGCTATATGTATATTGGCGTTGAGCAGTCTCTGGAGACAGCTGTGTGATATTGGTCGGAGTGTAAACCTAGAATAACAGACTGGATCTCCCCGATCAATAATAACCATTGACGGCCATATTGCCCCGCCTATACATGTATGCACTGAGCTTGGCCTGTGTTTCGCCAGCCTCTGCTCTCACCTGAGTGAAGGTTACCTGCTCAGGTGTAAAACCTAATGCAACAAAGCACAGCAGTCTACAAGGATGCTTAAACTACAGAGGCGAGTGTCAATCCGCTGTTTTATTTGAGAAATGGCTATCGCAGCGATTGAACCTGGATTTCTAGGACTACTACACTGATTTAATACACATTACAGCATGTGTCATCTATTCACCTGTAAGTGTGTGTTTATATATATTTGTGTGTTGATCTCTCCAGTCTGTTTTAATCCATTGTGCATACATTTACAATTGAGATTTCCACATTAATTACCATTAATTGCCTGTTAATGGAGTGTTTTGTTTCAGGATTTCTCCTGGCCTGATGAATGTTTTGTATTTTTCTCCTTAATTTTCTTGCCTGATGAATGTTTTTTCCCCGTATTTTTGTCTTACCTAGGCTAAACGTTTTAGTCTGCCAGCCGCTCTCAGACACACAGATAAGGTATACTTGAGCTGGTACACCTATAATATTTACCTGTAGCCTCAGTAACATTGTAGTGAATCTTTGCTTGGCTGTAGTCTTTATTTCAGATTCTGGTGGTGTTTCGTGGTTGCTGTGTAGTTTGTGGCTTATCTTGAAGCTTTAATTCAACAAAATATTCTGCATGCTTATTACATTCATATTGAAGTTAGGGGACCATCCATATATTACCTAACCTATTAGCAGGGGTGGTGAAGGGGGGGGGGGGGTTACATCATTACTGTGCGCAAGAGCTAACTGGGATGTGGGTGTCTAAATTTGCTGATTTCTTATGTATTGTATGGATGGCCCCTTATAAATTGAGTGATAAATGCTCTAATAATTCAATCACATGAGGTGTATTTTCTCACCCAGAATAACAGGGTGATCAAATTGATTCACTGTATCTATGGTAATCCCTCTAATAATTCAGTCGCCCTATCAAAATTCAATCATCCCCAATTTTGGACATAAAATTCGATCTAAATTCATGGAAATAAAGAAGAAATAATGGATTATTTTGACCCATTTTGTAAAATTCATGTTCTAACAAATTTGATCACCTCCAGATTTTATGGTAGGAAATTTAACTTCCTGTGATTGAATTATTAGAGGGATTAATTACTGTATGTAGTTTCTTCTGCATTTGAGATGATCAAATTTATTAGACTGACTTATCAAAATTTGAACCAAAATCTTTTGGTGATGATTGAATTATTACCAAAGATACCAAAAGTTGAAAAAAATTCATTTAGAAATGATTGGCTATGGTCATCATTTAATCTGATCACAATTAAAGATGATATATAAAAGTGAAGGTTAATATTGTTTCAAAATGTTAATGTACTTTTGTATTTGGAACATTTGACTTATAATTAGGAATTCTGAAACCTGGAAGTCAGTTCAGATATAAATTTGATTTACAGAGCTTCAAATAACGTTAACTTAAATACTGGGATGACCAAGACAATTAAGCAAGTACGGTAATTTTTCTAATAATTCAATCACTGTATGTGAAATTTTCCATCTTAAAAGCAGGGGGTGATCTAATTTATTAGAACACAATGACTGGATTTTTCCAGGTTTATCAGGAATCCCAGACTTTTGGCAAGTTTTGTAACCATATAAATGCATGTAAATGATGCAAAAATCGGTGAAAATCTGGTATTTTTATGGCAGGTCGCTCTGATCTCTGAGAATACGAAGTTGACCAAATGATGCAAAATCATAATCCATTATTTGTTCATTATTTCGATGATTTTAGTGGGTGATAAAATTTATTGAAATGACTTCAGATTTTGTCCCCAAAATTGAGGGTGAATGAATCTTATATAGTGATTGAATTATTAGAAAATTCACCTTAATTGGTTAATTAGTGTACTTACATGTACATGTAGGTATTGCTTATCATAAGTTTCACTGCATTAAATTAATGTGAACAAATCTGATATACTGATCATACATGAAGTAACATTTTAATGTATGGTTCATGTACATGTGAGAGAAGAAGTTTTAAGAAAAATATATTTATACGGTCAGTCATTGTATAGCTACTGCTTTTGGCTGACTTAATCACCTAACCAGAAAACCCTTGACACAATTCATAAAAATATGAAAACTTGATCATGAAACCCACAGTTTGGTGTTCACACAAATATTATAATACTTAAGACCTCGAAATGTTGAATAGAAATACCTTATTTACTATGTGTACCATTTCAAATATTTATGATGGCCACTTCACATTATGTCCCTAATTTTATGTCCCTTGTGTGTGTTTAACTCTCTCAAAAGTCATCTAGCTGTTTGTATTGTAAGTGAATGTTATGTTCTTTTAAACGGTAATACATAGTGTATCTATATTGGTTTGATATGGTTATACTTTTCTCTGTTCAGAATCATTGTTACTTCGGTATATTGGTTGAATCAATCACTACATTGGTATTTGATAATAAATGTGAAAAAGGTATTTGGTATCAGTATTCATCATGCAGTATCCAAGTACTAAACAATGCGGTCTTTGCTGGTTTAAGTTTATACATAATTATTATTTCGGAGTAACACATTTGTATTGGTGATGGATTAACATTTACGTCAGTGCCAAAGCAACTCTGCTCTTACAGAAAAGAAAAAAACCCTGTCCTTCATGGTTATATATGTTGCCATCAATGAGCAACAATTCTGTACAATATAGTGCTTGTTAACTTCTATTATTGCTTAATCCTTGAACAATATATCTTCTTCGACAGCACCGGCCGGTGCTCTGACTTGTGGCTCTCAGCAGTTTGATCTCCTACTCTTTTCCATCTCTTCAGTCTAGGAAATATTTTGAATCATTGATAACTGGATTATTTTCGACCTGAAGTTGTCAAAACATCATAAATATACGCATAATGGTCCTTTCTTGAAATGGTACGATAGGGCTCCTGGAATGGTGGTTTTATGCTGTATCTCAAACTGGTGACTGTTATGCAATACTTACTGTATGGATCAGGTCACATATTCTGCTGCTGTTATGTACAGCCCACTATTAAAGTGTAGACTGTTTACTGTTAAAATGTACGACAGATAGACACACCTGTCACCTGTAATATTGTATTCAAACATGTTTCACACCAGGAGGCTACAAATGACCTATAATTGACCCCACTTTAGGTCACGAGCGAGAGAGAGAGAGAGAGCGCGATGCTGTAATTATTTCTTACGTAATGATCAATATTGTGTATAATTGGTTGAACTAACTCTACTTGACTATAGTTTGCAACTGTGCTTCGCAATTTGACCAATGATGGGTAAAATATGTTTACTAGTGTTCAGTCTGATTGTTAAATTATATTAGATAACTGAATTTTTTCTTGTGCATTAAATTGATAGCGTGCAAACATTAATATATAGAAATTAAATTCCACATCATTATACATTGATATTTGTGTCATATAATCATTGTTTTCTTGTTGGCTTTACATATAAAAATTACTGATCGAAATTAGCCACAAAAAATGGGCCTTCACCATGGTGATTTGTGACAATACTGAGATTTGTGCCAAAATTAAAAGATAGGAAAAAAGTTCAAATCCAAAATCTAGGTGTGCTGAAAATCAAGTGTAAATTTGAATGTTTTTGTCTTCAGATACGTGAAATTTTATCTGTTGACAGTTTTGAAGAATATTTTGAGTTCTCATTTGATATGAATGTTCATTTGTGTATAAATGTTGGTTTTGTGGAATATTTTGGGTGACTTCCAGTAATTGAAAGACAAAGAAACCCTTTTAGAACTGCAGCAAAATATTACTGATTACTTGGACTGTACAAAAGTGTTAAATTAATTTTGAAATATCGTGTCCGATAGATCTGTATTATCTGAAGTATACATCATACATTATTTATGGCCCATTGAGCTGAGTCGAGGCCGAGCTATTATAGACCTGTCACTTTATCCACATAGCTGTTGTTCTCTGTTCACCACCTTGCCATTGAATAATGATGAATGGCCATTGAGTCAGTCCTGTTATACCTACCTCTGTTATTAAATATTAACGACATATACATATATCACATGTGCAGGTTAGAGTACATAGTCTCTGGAGGTACATATCTGCCTGCTTTCTCTTCTCTCTCTCTCCGGATTTTTCTCTTGGATTGCATATATACAGTGAAACCTATGTATACCGACCATGCTTGGGACCAGATTATAGTGTTAGTTTTGACAGGGTTTTGGTTCAAAATACTTTAAATTTAAGTATTGGGACCTTGCATAAATGTAGGTATTTAGTGGTTGGTTGGTTTACCCAGATCTCGGTAGTATTCTGCTATTCTCGTTACTGTGTTTCACATAGAGTGTAGGACTCGTCAAGGGAAAGACAAGTATTGCAGTGAAAGAAAAAGATTTGACTGGGTCCTATGTTACGCAAAGTGTTGGAATATAATCACAGGCCTTTTTAGTGGATTAAAGTTTATTTTATTTTTTGAACATCTGAATATGACAAATTCACATAATAAAATCCTGAGTAAGTCATGCTGTATGTTATATTGAATGCACAATCCATGGAATGTTTATTGATGTTTTGTCTTGTTTTCATGCCTGATTATTTCTTCATTTTCAGGGCGTGGTCCACAATCCCCCAATCGATAAACCGGGACAGTTCAGCCAATAGTAAGTACAGCATTATTTTTCATGTGGTGTTGACTGATTCAGCGAATGGGTGATTGTCTGAAATTTCAAACATCGCAAATGTTACCTAATACTTTGATGGCTCCTTAGGTTATTCAAAAAGCACCTACGATGTGCTGCTTCCATATTTATTTTGCTGTTGTAATGAATTATGGGCAAATCAATACATTTCCATGGTGAGGAAATTAGTTCTACTTTAGTTCCTTTAATCCAAAATTATCATGCTGTACATCTAAGAAATATGACTCTTTATCCACCGAGTCCTCATACAATTAAGGTTAGTTGAGCCAGGCTTCAGCTATATAATCAATGAAACCAAATCAATAGCTCGTGATGTACATGTACTGGTATATACAGGATGCTGCTGTGAAGTGGGTCAATAATTAATCTAAAGAAAGTAATTAATTACCGGGCTTTCTAGCAATATAAATCATTTGTTTGGTTGCGGCAACAGAGCAAGATTTATTATGTAGGTGGGGTGAGAAGGGGAGGGCCTGAAACGCTTTCCATGTAGGTGGACAAAGAAAATGGGTATTTTAATACTTGAAGATTAATTGTGGATAAATACATAGAGATACATAGGTAGGCGTCCATGCCGGGATAGACTATAGCTCTTTGATTGATCAGTCATGTATGAGAAGCTAACGAAGCAGCCCAGAATGATGTGTGTACAGTAAACCATAACAAAACAAGAGCCTGATTGGCACTATGGAATACGTCACTAAAATGGAATCGCTTCACAAATCAGTGAGTTGCTGTTGGTCAGTGATTTTGACCATTGAACTTTATTTTTATCTCAATCTTAGTACCAGACACATCACTTCCCACTAATGCATCCACTCAGAAAACTCTGAGGTTTCCGTATTGTCAATGACCTTTTGACCTCCTTTTCTTTTTTGCCATAAGCGTGAGGTATTCCTAAAGTTTGATCATAGAAGTTTTTAGGCAGGGTGACCATTGACAATTTCAGAACCTGTCATATTGTCTGATGTATCCATTCAAAAAGATAATTTGAAATTTGATGATGTCCGGATTTTGGGTTAAAACTGTTATATTGACCTTTGGCCTTGATTTTCTTCAGGATTCTTTCACAAAAATAGTCATTTTCATTAATTTTGTGATTTTTTGGACACATTGACTTTGACCTTCTGACATCAATTTTGGTATATCACACCTGCTTGACCCATATAGTTATTCTGGTAAAACTTGAGAGGAATCGGCCAATTTGATGAATAGTTAAGGAACTATATAATGAAAGTTGGGAGGAGAAAGTGGAGAATGAGCATTCTAACAGACTATGTCCAATAAGTTTTGTTCATGGCAAATGGGGAATTTTGTAATATCACATGTTGTGAAACTACTAGCCATTTGTAATGGTGAATAATAATATGGGAGAGGAATCCATCACACAGCACTTCACAGGAGGAAATCAAATCTCTAGCTCTCAATTCAATATGAATACCAATTCAACTTGATTGTGGATACATTACCTCATGGGGTCCATCTGTCTCGTAAGGGTAGAAACAAGAGAGAAGAGTATCTGGGTAGAACAGTTTGAGAGTTTAAAGGGGTGGCGTTTCAGTGATACAATGGTCTGAACGATACAAACAATGGTACAAACCATGATGATTCAAGCTTGAGTTTTGTTTGTGGGCGTACTTTTAAAATACAATTACAGGACACTTTTCTATAGCATGGGGTGTTGTGTTCCATTTGAAGGTAACCAAATAAATTGTGAGTGAGGGGCTGTAAAACAGCAGGCTCAGCTTGCCTTGGCTGCATAACTTGTAACTATTTAAAATCATCACTCATCATATACCCTGATGGAGCCTGGGACAGTAAAAGCTGTTTGGTTCAGTGCAGATTTTACAAAGAGGATACATTTTTGTTGACTGGTCAACCAGAACACTCAGATAGGTCTAAATATCACATCATCCTCAGTCATGGTTCATCTATCAAATCTGTGCCATGACGGATATCTTATACGCCATTATGATTACAAGCTGTTTTATTCGGAAACGTTCTGGAGCGCTCTCCTGACCTCATGACCTCTCGGAATATGCCTATATTTGAGCGAATTAGGCACCAGGCAATGTGTTGTATATTTTATTCCCTCTCCTTTTGAATTAACGTTTCATATCCGTCGTTGTTTTGACTTGAGAGACACGTCCATCTGGTTTTCCCTCCGGAACTTCAAAGAGTTTGTCGTCCAGCTTCTCTCCATATGAACTCCGTGTTCATTGAAATATATCGATATCCAACGGTGGTTGCGCATCACCTAAAATGTTGTCCATTCATTGGATGTCATTTCAAATCGATGGTTCAAGTAATAGCTATAGAGCCTGGATCTGACTGCATTATGCCTGGTATACAAGACCAAATTTTCCTTGACAAGTGAGACTTGATTTATGGAAGTCTGTAGTGGCCTTTAGCTTTCTTACAAGCTTCTTCCTACGAAGTAGGCTCTCATTTGCAAATGTCCGGTAATGAGTGAGTCAGTCAGTTCATCCGAATCCTTTCTCCGGCAAAATAAGGAGGACCGTTGACATTAGAACCTTGATTTTTGGCATGAACATGCATTAGGGGACTGTTATCAGCAAGTTCTGAGCTGACCTAATTTTGATGAAAATTTGACCTACTTGGGTGACCTATAAACTTTAAAATTGGCAAAAACATGTCTCAATGCCTCCTACGACAATGGAAATGGTCCGTCTTAGGTCAAGGTACACACTTAAATCATCAAACCCTACTTTGTAGGTCCTGTGACGTTAGTCACACTACTCACATATTACATTGAAAATACAATGACGATTTGGGCTCACTTGTCAAGGAAAACTGGGTCATGTATACTAGGCCTTGTGGAGGATGAAATTTCATGGACAGCTATATCCGTCTTCAATTAATTCATGCTTGTAAAATTACCTGTATATCAGTGTTTTATTGTGTCCTGAAGGCAACAACAGTCGGTGTGCGGTCTTCAAAATTACAGTCACTGCATGTTAGAAGATAAATGACCGGATGATTTGTTTAATTTCATGCTCCAGTGACCCAAGAGTGCACAAACATAGCTGGTAGAACTGGATCATACATAATCTATGACGGACTGCTATCTGAGGTCATCTCTCTATCTCTGGCTTGTCATTGAGGTTATCGGTATGGCTTAATGGATTAGTTCACAACTGATGCTCCCCGTGGATTCCACCCTTCAAAATAAAGTTATTTAAATATCGCGTTATAGTATAGGGACCAGAGGGCATTGCCACAAGATACACTCCAGGGATAAACTATTGAGTCTTGGTTGGAATTGCTCTAAAGTAGTTCAGGTGTTAAATGATATAGATGACTTGCTGTGCTCTCTAAGAAATCATCTACTTATTGTGGATGAGTTGTTGAATAGTGCTGTGATCTATGGGTTGTTAGTGAACCCGAGTGTTGTTGTTGTTACAGAGTATTCGGGAAATTTCTGAAAAGTTACTTGCCTGAAAAAAATGACCTTGCATGTGCAGTGCATTCAGTTCATGGACTTGTGTTAAATATTGAGTATGCAAGAATGTAACCCAACAATGAAGTGGGAAACTTTACAACTAGCCTGGCTGTGTCACTTTCAGTCAATCAAAATTATACGAATTATTTAATAAGCTGATGCAAAATACAGATTAGTTGACAAAATGAAGTTTAAACAAATTTTCTGAATTTTAAACAAATTTAGGAAATTTGTTTAAAATTCATTGTCAACTATTCCGCTAAAAATGAATCGCCCGTACCAATATTTGTATGATAACGTTTCTTTTTCTCTATTTTGCATCAGCTTAATTATTCCATATTGTATATAATTTTTGACCTAAAGTGACACACCCTATTAAATTGTAAAGTTTCCTAATTGTAAAGTAACTCAAGCATGTTGGGTTATATGCTTGCCTGCTCAATATTAAACATTTACACAATCCCAGGAACTAAATGCACTGCATGTAATCTCATTTAATTCAGACATACTCTTTTCAGCAATTTCCAAAATACCGTGCAACAACAAAAATACTCAGTTCACTTACAAGTACCTTGTACTGATAGAAGTATGATAATACTATGGGAGGAGTCTAGCAGTACCAGTTCAAATCAAGATGGTTTAGGTGTTGATATCTCCATGGTGATAAGAGGAATTCTGACAAGATGGCCACTTTTCTTCCAGTAATGCTCCAGCTATTCTAAAGAGGTGCCAAGTAATATAATAGAGGCAGAATAAATCAATGCCCATCTGTCACCGGCTTGTTTATGGGACCCTTGGAAATTATGAGGGTAAAGTATTCCTTTGTGTATGAAAAAAGGTGGATAATAAAGCTCCACATTGAAATGGGTGGATTTAATATCAAGGATGGAAATAGTTGGTTAATGGTGTCTTGTTGGAACTGGATGTTTCCCTTAAAGGTTGAGGGCCTGGGCAGTTGTATCCTTCCCTTAGAAGTTTCTGGGGAACATGCCTAATACCCTGTGTCCTATTTCTCTGACTTCAAAGGTACCATTTAGTATAGGTGGTTTGATGACAATAAATCTATTTAACCTGAATTGGTTGTTTGGTTAGGTCAAGATGTTGAGCCTGTCTTTGATGTCCAGGAAGGCCTCTGTACTATGTTGTCTGTGACCTGAATACCTAACAGTTGATAGCTATGTTCTCTACTTGTTACCTGTCCTGTAGAGCAAATGAACATCTGGTAGAAAGTGTCTTTTGATCTTCCGAACTGTTAACACGTTGAATATATTTTTGTTGTAAATAAGATACCTGTGCAGGCAATGTTGCATTAAAAATAAAGTGTTTTATTGAAAATAGATTCCACAATTTTACACATGTTTAAAACCCTTGAAAAAATTATCTAAATTACCCTACCTCTAATTTTACGAACAGCATTTTAGACTTAGATGAAGAAAAAGCTATCTTTATGTCAACTGAGAATAAATACTGTGGCATGGATATCTTATTTATCCCAAGAACTGAGAAAATAGCTAGTGAAATTTGTGGACTGTTAGCAGAATTTTTCTCAGCACATTGCATGAAGTAGAATGTATCAGTTATAAAAACATTCAGTATGAAATGTTATTTTTGCATCATGATTATCTCATTTTAATTCAATTATGACATTTTTTTTTTGCATCTCGTAAAACCTTTCAAATTGTTTCTCCTAAAACCTAACCTGAGGCTAATGAAATCGTGCAGGCTGAAACTGTGTGTGGCGCCGCCTGATATATAAATCAGTGATGGCAGTTGTATCATCTTTCTTATTGCGATGGACTTTCTGTCAGTCCCTGTGTCTGCCCGCTGTGGGTGGTGACAGAGTAGGCCTGTCTGGTCACTGGCCCTGCCTACCTGGCTATCAGTGGGTGTAGTGAAAGACGTCATGCTCTGATTGTATACATGTAGCACCACCTGTCCCTGGGTGGTAGGCCGGCAGCCTTTGTGACCACGCGGGACAGTCTTGTGTGTACAGTATTATCCTAGTAGAGTGCCGGTGATCTCCAGCTCTAACAGCTTGGAGTGTTTCATCTTCCCACACAAAGCACATGCTTGCTATGGCTGGAGTTACCAGTCAAAGACATGCAGCAGCTGGTTGACAGTCTAGCATATAGGTAATTATGCTTCAAAGTTGTTAATCTCGCTTCCGTTAATTACCTGATTTCTTGGTTTTCGTTAGATTTTGTGTTTCCCCCTGTATAAGTTTGTGGGCGGCTGTTATTTGGGTCAGCACAAAGTCCCATGATAAACTTATGTATGGTACATACTTGTTTATGTTTAATTGCTCAAACCCTGTTACTTTAGAGATGCAATCTTTAGGTTGGGTGTACTGTACTAACATATACTGGAGTTTAAGTAATGGGGGAAATCTAGGGCATTTTATTTGTGACTAGATCTAATATTGATTTTGGTTTTACCGGCTGGGTTCGGTATACATATATCTATCAAGTTTTTATGTTGTGCTGGGTCGTCCTTAAATGTTTGTTACTATGCAACTGGGTGAATTTGATCCAGGTTGGTGGACTTATCTAATGTTATTAACTTCTCCTGCATTGGCCGTACAACAATTTTGTGTCAAATTCTTTAATTGCTGCAGTGCCTGCCATCATAATTACGTATATAGGCATAGGTTCATAATTTTTCTATGAAATTTACATGTAGCAAGGTTCAGTGAGGTTTGTTCCTAGTGCAGTTTCTTCTGAGTCTTTCTGTAGTCGCTGTAATGTGTTATGCAGTCTCGTACATAACAGGTGTAAATTTGAGCCAGATGTTAGACAATTCCACATTCCTCTTGGGGTTGATCTCTTGTGAAATCAGCAGGACCACATGTATATATTGCTCATGTAGTAATCACCATTATAACCATTGGTCCATTCCGTTTATGATGTTACAAGGGAATGATATTATATGTTGTTTACTCATACATAGTACATTCATTGTGGCTAATAAACCTGAACTATAATACAGTGAACCCACTAACAATTCACCCACATCCATAATTTGGATTAAATTTTGACCAGCAGCTTTCTCTGTTCAAATTTAGGAGAAGTTAATTAGATAATCTTCCTAAAAAAATTTTTTGGCTGGGGGTTGGTAGTATCATTTACTGCTCCAATCAATTTGATGATCTGTACGAGTCTTTCTCCCATTGCCAGAGGTTGTCATTGCCTGAACTGTCGGGGTAACAATCTCTGACTGCACTGTGTAGAAAATGTGATGCGCATGCACATTCGGTCTGTATCGAGTTTGATCGACACAGAGAGCATGTATCTGCATATGAGAGATATGGGAAATGTGTCTAGTATATCTCGCAAACTTTTATGGTAAATAAAAGAAGAACATGCGTTACAACATCATGTATGCTTATCCCACTCTACACTGTTAAAAGCAGGCAATGCTGATTGGCCGAGAGTCCGGCACACAAAAACTGTGCACCACGATTTTAACCCAAGTGCAATCAGAGGGTATATCTGACAGTAGGCAGTATATAATGTGATGCCATGAGAATAGTATAAGCAGGAATGGTACTTCTTGTGATTGAATCATATGAGTATTTACTGTACATAATAGAGTAGAAAGGTGTTTCTGTGTTAGTTCCACCCCTTGACCTTGTATAAGATCTCCTATATCACCCGAACTACTGTATAGACAGGCTGTATCACCTGGACTGACCTCTGTCACATGCTCCAGTGATCATCCTGTACAGTACTTCTATGTTGTGTATCACTTACATTCGAGATGTAAAACATGTGCATTGTATCCATGACTGTCACACTTGAGGTGGGACTTGATGAGTTCTCCAGGGATTTGGTACCTTGCTGATACACATAGCAGAATAAAAGCCCATCCGAATGTTGATGGGAACAATTATCCAGGGCAGATTATTGGGGTGGGGGACTTTCTTCTCATACACTATGAAGTAAATATCCTCTTTATTATGCCCCCCCCCTAATTAGGGGGGGGGCATATAGCGATTGCCTTGTCCGTCTGTCTGTCTGTCCATCCGTCCGTCCAACTTTCTTGTCCGCGCGATATCTCGGTTAATATTTGACGGATTGAAAACTTGCATGGAATGTGGCCAGTGCCTCGTAGTTGTGCAGCGTAGAGTTTTTTCCGAGTTCCGGTATAATTTTCAAGAGTTATGGCCCTTTTTCTGAAATCTCTGTGAATGGGACTTGTCCGGGCTGGATCTTGGTTAATAGTGTATGGACAAGTATGAAATTTACATGATATGCGGTCAGTGCCCCATTTCGCTTATATTTTCAAGAGTTATGGCCCTTTGCTCCTGAAATCTCAGTGAATTAGGACTTGTCTGGGCTGGATCTTGGTTAATATTGTATGGACAATTATGAAATTTGCAGGATATGTGGTCAGTGCCCTGTAGTTGTGCAGCATGAAGTTTCTCCGCATTTCGCTTATATTTTCAAGAGTTATGGCCCTTTGTTCTTCAAGTCTTTGTGAATTGGGATTTGTCCGGACTGGATCTCGGTTAATATTGTATGGACACGTATGGAATTTACATGATATGTGGTCAATGCCCCATAGTTGTGCAGCGTGAAGTTTCTCTGCTTTCGGTTATATTTTCAAGAGTTATGGCCCTTTGTTCATCAAACCTAAGTGAATGGGATATATTTATTTGTCCAGGCTGGATCTCAGTCCATAACCGTTTTGGCTGGGAAAATGGCTATAAAATTGTTATTCTACATTCCAAAGCAGACCACATAGGGCCTGAAGTGTGAAATTGCCCCCAAAAGAGTGAATTGGGTGCAAAATTCAAAGTTCATGATGGCTTCAAAATTTCACCACAATATACTCCCAAGGAATGTAGGTCTCATAACCAGGTCACATTTTTGGATTTGGCGAAAGCCCCGGCGACCACCTTGCATCAAAACATTGTATTATTACTTGTTGGTCGATACTTGGAATATGTATTATGTGAGGCAAAAGTGACTGAAACAGAATTTTTATAATTATCCAAATTAGGCCTCCACAGACCAATACAGAACAGAACAACAATGGCAGGGCATTGTCAGATTAAAGCGGGGGGGGAGATTGCTTCCTTGCTGTGTTTAAGTCCAGAATGAATGATATCCTGTCCGGAGGTCCTTCATTTATTATCCAAACTCATAATGGAATATCCTCATTATTTACTCAGGATCAGTCGCTCTCATCCTCATCAAGTCTTTATTAATGTACATGTTACACTATGCATGTATTGAGATTCCTATGTAATAGATACATTTATTTGTAACATTGCTTGATGACAACGGATGTATGGAATACTGAAATACAGTGAAACCTATGAATAACTAGACACCTGGGTAAACCAACCAACCTCCATATACTGACACTATCAATGGTCCCATAATTTGTAAATGTCTTGACTGTTTACAGCTCTGTGGGACAAACGCGGGCGGACACAAGGCCAGTAACTGATGATGAGTTTGGTCCAGATGCAAGTGGGACATATAAATACATACAAAAAGGAGGTGAGATACCCTATAGGGGCCTCCAGAAACCGGCTCCAAATAAACCTGTAGGTAAGTACATCACCTCACCCCCATATCAGCCCGCGACTACAGTATTGGTTATGTCTTTATTAAAGAGGATCACAGTATTTGAGGAAAATTTCTTGACAAAAATCTCTGCCCAGTCAACTGGCATGGATAAGGAAAGGGAAGCAACTGTGTCAGCATCACATCAGAGGGTGCAAGCATAGAAAAATCAGATTCATAAGTACTGGTAGTAACATGGAGAAAAGTTGAATGGATGTTGATATTGACTTTATATGAGGTCAACTGAAGTGAAAACACATGCAGTTGAAGTGGAGAGATTTGCAAATTATCTTAGAGGCCGTTTTGGATCATTTGATCTTATGTGGCTGGGGAATTTTCTGTTATGACACTCCCTGACTTCACTCATGGCACGTCATATACTTGGTTGGCCTTCCATGCAGAGACAAAGAATGTTGCACATTGTGATATCACATTGATGAATGCATCAAAATGTGTCAATTTCATTGCATCATGAGCTGCCATACCAGATTAAATATTTAAATCTGACTGCCCGTCGCTCACACCCCCAATTGCAACATTGAAAAAGTTGCTTTCCTTTCCTGTTATTTCTTTGTCATTGCAAGAAAACTTTTCTACTGCATATCATCAACTTTTGTAACGAATAGAAATTCCTGAATAGACCTGAATGGATCAATCGCCAGAGATGAAATTAATTTTGTTTTATCTCCTTATTTTATGTTACACTGCACAGATTCTGATTTGGATTTTGTTGTTGGTTTAAGTTACCATATTTATTTGTTCAACAACTGTACATCTCCATCTGCTTGTGTCCTATCTGCTTGCTTGTGCATGCTTCCAAAATGTTCATGACAGTAAATGCCAAGAATTGAGGAATTAAATATTCATATATATATATGCACACATTATTCTTCCATTTCAAGTAAATATTCATGTCTGCACACATTATTTTTGCATTTTGAGTATCATAATCATAGTATATAGTCGTATATAGTTCATCCTCTGATAATTCAATCACAGGAAGTGAGATATTGGGAAGGTGATTACATTTATTGGAACAGGAAGTTGATGAAATGTTACCAACAAGCTGTATTCCAAAGAACTTAATCTACTACATTTCCCTAGAACCATCTCTCTAAAATGGGATAAAAAAAGGTCATTTTTGCCCAATAAAGTAAAGAATATATCGAAGTGAGAGACATCCGCCATAGGCGACATTGGGATTTTTTTATCATTCTGCTTCAAATGGTATTAATAAAACAAATTGTTGCCTATATAATTTGCATAATAAATTAATAGATGACTGGTTCTGTTTTCTATTAAAAATTAGACTAGGGACACTTTTCATCCGAAATATATAACAATATACAAGCTAAGTCATCTGAAGATTTTGGAATGTTGTGATGAATATATCAAAAGTTATTAACCTTTTCAATGTTGATGACGTGCAGTGCACGTCCCTGCTTTCTCTCCTCATTCTGTTTATGACGTGCAGCATGCGTCCATGTTTGTAGTCGTTCTATGACAGCGCCATTACGTCGGCGGGCGTTTTTTATACATTGGGAGACACGGTGATCAAACGAGAAGGAAATTCCATCGTTACTGGCAGATCCCACAATGTCATTTTCTCTCAGTTCGACATCAGAGCATGGACGACGAATCTAAGTGTACAGTATTCTTGTAAAGGCCGCGACATGGCAGGTGAACCCAGATTAAACATTGAAAGGGTTAAGCAAAAACAACCTTTTTTACCTCCTTTTTTAGTTCTCTCTAACCTCTTGAATCCAATACAAAGTACTGTGAAAATTTGTTGATGGATTGAATGTTTATAGTGATTGAATCATTGGATTGTTTACTATATAAATTCACAGTAATACAGCTTCACTTACTGTCTACCTTATCATTGCATTCTTCCACCTATAAGATCATCTGGTTATACTCTCTCAAGTTTGACAGCATGTGTGAAAGCTTGTTCAGTATTTCTCTCATGACCACAGTCTGGCAGTACATGAATTCCATGTGGTTTATCATTCATTGCTAATACCTAAAAGATCGACGAGGAATGAAGCATGATCATTGTACATGTTATTGTGTAATCAGGACAATCAAACCTGATCAGTTGAAGTGAAGTTGTGAGTGTTGATTGGGTATCTTCACCTGCATGGATCTGAACAATGACAAACTTCATTCTCAATAGCCGCTCAGGGTTATCAAGTTCACCAAGCTGGAATAAAAATAATCTCATATCTTCCATGTGAAAAATAATGCTTTCACTCGCTTTCGTTGTATCTGAATTGATACATTGACATGTAATACTGAACATATTGTGTATCTTCTCCTCCATTTGTGTCTCCCTACATACATCAATGTTGTCTACCCATGCATATGGCTTACCTCTAACATGTCTAATGTTCCCAGGTGTACACTGACCAAGTTTGCATGCTCGATTTGTCATATACCATTGCGCATTTGTTGCTGCTAGCACGAAACTGATGAAATAGGCATTGGTGATTTCTGACTAAGAGAACCTCCGCTCCCTGTTTCTGTGGAATGCTGTCATCGTAACCTGGAGTTGTCTCCCCTTCACACCATCCTGCAATCAACACCCTGTCATCAACTCCTGGATTGGCGGTACACTAGGGGGAATTCTTAACTGCACTGTTGTTTTGTTTGGCTTGCCACATTGTTGTCAACTTTCAGTTTTTAAAACATCCTGGTGTTTGGTCCAAAACAGTAGGGTGTATTTTGCTTGAATACTGTTAAAAACTGGGATGCTACCTTGACAGAAACATATGCATATTCCTAGGAGACTGCATTCACATTTAAAAGAAATGCGAATGAAGTTAGAAGTTGTGTCGTTCTTTTCAAATGTTTTAACTGACAATTTAGATACTAACAGCATGCTTTTCCTTTGCTTGTCTTTACAGAAAGGATTGGAAGTCAGTTTGTAGTGTCATCTAAACACACAACAACAGCAGTGGCTTTAGTAACCTTCAACAAATTTTTAGCCAGCCTCACTGATCTTCCTTTCAAAACCTCCCTTCTAATCACTGTATTCATTATCCTGAAGTCTATACCTAACCTAACCGGGCCATCAATTAGCCCTTATCTTAAACTGAACTGCCATGTCTCACCATACCAGCTCGGTAGTGATTCCCCAGTCGAGGCGGGCCCTTCACTCCTATCCTGCAAGGAGGAGAGAGAACACGGATCCCTTCTCATTCACGAAGGCAAATATCGCAGATGGAGGCCTAAATATGCCTCTTCCAGATTATGCCAGACAGGACTATTCTCGGCCTCCTGATAATCATGCGTATTCATCGGAACAATACCGTAATACTGAGAGGGACTATATTCCGAGGGGGTATGTGGGAGAGATTTCCCAGTCGCGCGAGGGCACCCAGGTGATTTCACCTGATAATCCCCCAGAAATTCCTCCGCATCCGAAGTATTATGCATTAGAGGATAGGAAAGATATTCAGGCAAATTACACCCCTAGTTTTGGACCAAATTTTTCAGACAACAGTAATATATCTCACTTGCATGGATATGACCAAATGAACAATTTCTATGACCATCAGCCTACATATGTAGAAGACATCAGGTATGCCCATTCAAGCCCAGTCAACAGGGATGTGATCTTCAATGGTAATAATCGACCCAATGTCTTGGACTTGAGGCATGGAAACAATTCAACACCAGAAACTTGGAGTGTGCCTGTGCAAAATGGTGGCAGCGGTGGGATGACCACAGGTGAATACTCTGGAGAAGATCCAAGGCATAAAGACAAGTACAGGGATCGAGTTGACAGTCATTATAGTCGTCTAGTCATCCAGGAGCAGCTTTCCCCTGGCTCGGCAAGCATTCTTAGTGATGCATTTGCTCAAGTGGAAGAGAGAGCCAAATATATTTCGGATGATCCAGCACGCGGATACAGACCTGCTGGAAAATTGGATAATGCTGATTATCATAGAACACCAAAGGATGACAGAACACACAAGGACCACTTTACAAGGTCAAAATCATCAGGACATTTATCTAGTGCATTTCGAGGAGATTCTACACAGGAAGGTCATTTTAAAAAAGGAAAGCTTAAGTATGACCCAGAGAACAAGCCCCACTGGACACCAGTATCACCGTCCCGATCTGAACATCCTCGTGCCCTCTCAACCCAGGTGTCCATCAGTAGTGAGCGCTCCAGACTAGATTCACAGACTTACCAGTCTTATGCTGCTGGGGTTCTTCATTCCTCAAGGAAATCAGAGAAATTCCTGAAATTGCAGAAGAATTTCGCAGTTTTAGGAAGAGTGGCTGAAATTGAGGATAAGATTGTCAGTGACAATGTGAAACTGAAGACTGTTGATACTCCTGATGCTGCCATAGTGTCCAAGTATAAATTTGACGCAATGGATGAACTAGGTGACCTTTACCAGGAACTTGAAGAAGCCAAGAACAACGAAGAATTTTACTGTGATCTAAGCAAGGTTAAAGGTCATCAGTGGACCCCTAACAAAGACTATGGCCTGCTTAGGAAAGAGAAATCACTGGGTGATATAAAAGCTGTATTTGATGATGCTGAACACATAAAACATGTTGGATTATCTTCTAAAGCTAAGAAAGAGGACATAAGAAGAGATCTTTCATTTGGCAAACTTCGTGAAAAATACAAAAAGCTGGACAATAATGCCACTTTGGAAAAGGGAACTCTAAACAAGGAGAGGGATGAGTGTTCAGAGAGTCCTACAGATTATCCGTCCGGTTCTTACCTTAAGATTTTGGAGAACACTGCTAAGGAGTCCAAGAAGAGAGCTCTGTATGGCACACATATTGATGAACCCACAAACAACTATGAAATCTATGTCACCATGAAGTCCATGTCAAAGTCACTGCCTAATATGGAGAACCTTCATGTAAGGTCTATTTCAGCCCCATACCATGAAGACAGTGTAGGGCCTGGACAACAGGGTCACCAGAGGTCCGATTCTCACAAGGAGTCCTTCTTCAACCCTGCTGCTGAGACAACCCCCATCTCAAGGGACAGAGTTCACAAAGAACATCCAGGGAGACGAATGAAAGATGACTCTGCAAGACTTGGTGGTGATTTTCGTGACATGAATACAAAGACTTTCGTTCAGCCAAGAAGACATGGGCAAGAGATGTCATTTGGAAATGATGGGTTTCTAAGAAGCCAGCATCAGAAAGACAATGTTAGAGATCTGGTCAATAAATATGGTCAAGACAACAGTAATACTGCTATTCATAACCTTGACTCGAGTGATTCGAGAGACTTGATAGAAGCGGGAAAATATGCTGCCCCATCATCTACTCGACAGATTGATAACAATGAAATAAAAAGCTTGCTGCGTTTGAACAACACAAGGTTGTTGAAGACCGCACCAGAGGACAAGACTTGGAAGGGTAGAGGTAGTGATGAAGTTACTGTTGGACATTACAGCAGTGGGAAAAATTCTCAGTTTGAACCATCAGAGAGAAATCATTCTTCCAGTCCAAAAATGCCAGATATTGTATCTTCTGTTCCAGAATACCATGATAATGAATCGCTGAATACATACAGCGCTAATCCTTTGCAGTACTTGTCTGTGACCACATCAAAAACCAGCAAGATTAAACCAGGTGACCCCTATGTGGCAGCTCCTGGAAAATTTCAAAGCATCGACCCCAATTTGACAGAACCTAACGTTGACAAAGAAATCTCAAGTGAGAATGACATTCATCTACCTGTGACTGCAACCATTTTTGATGGTTCAGAGTACAAAACCAAACGACCAGAAAGATTGAAGCAGGATCAGTATGGCGATGAGTTTTCTGTTGAAGTGAAGAAGATAACGATATCACCGGATAAAGAGGAGACTCAACAAGACCCAATGCTGTCATCAGTTCCGTTCAAGATCCGGGACCTCCGACCACTGGCTGTAAACAATGAATTTGCGCAAGGAACATTCTCTGTGAAACGGCAGCAAAACCCCTCTGGAAACTATAGCTCGGTATCAAGTGGCCGAAACTTAATGTCTAAGAAACATGCCTACGAAATGGCTGCAAAACCTGTGTCTTCACGCATAGGTGAGGAAATGAAAGTAAAGGATCTGCCCCTTGAGATAAAGAACTCCATAAAGAGACCTCCAGAGAGGGCAAATTCTCTGTCTGCTTTGAAAGATAGTACTATCCCTGGGTTGTCAGGCAATAGTTTGAAGAAATGGACCGCTCAAATGGAGGATGTGAATGAGGAGCCAGAAGGTAAGATGTACCGATGGAAAACGACCGATATTCAATGTGATTCATCAGCCACTAGCAGCACAGAAACCTTGATTGTTAAAGACACTGACTCGGACATTGCTAACGCGGATGTGTTCTCCAATTCCGCTGGTTCCAGACAAGCTGCCTCTGCTGGACAGATGGGTTTATATACCCGAGCTAACTCAGTTCCAGAGCTAACCGCCTCCTTCAATGATGACAGTGGTCGAATGATACCCAACGAATCTCAACCCATCCTGTTCAATACTGAGCAGAAGAATGCTGTAGTTGCTGAGATCAAGGCTAAATATGAGAGACCAGCGGACAATGGAGGGAACGAGAAAACTGGTGAATCCTTGGCATTAAAAATGATCAATGCCCAGCAGGTGTCAGCCATCAGGGAAGAGTTCAAGAAGAAAGACACCGGTGCCAGGATAGGACCCTTTGATGGACCAAAGGAAGATACAGGGTCTCTGCCGAAGAGGCCGCCACTACCTTTACGCCCGTCCACCATCATTGACCACGACACATACACGGCCCCATCAGAAATCTTCAATGAAGTCAAGAGGATTGCAACCGGTGGCAAAGCTGGGAAAGTTGATGAAGCGGAGTACAAGGATATGGCAGTGAAATACCTGGACCATCTCGCGGGTGAATGGGAAGAGACCAATCAGAAATTACGAGCCAGAGATAATTTTGATCAGACATCTCTAGGGATGGCGAATGTTCCCCAGATGAACTCGGGCCAGGTGTACTCTAGTTCCCCAAATCTCGCCTCCCACCACACCCCTCCAGCACCACCCCCTCCTCCGCCCCCACCACCTCCTTATAAATCTCGCCACAATAGAATAAAGGCCCAGCCATTCCACTCTGTATCTGTTCCTAAAGCACACAAAGCAGAAGGCTTGAGTAATGAACAGAAACGTAGGACACTGATCACTGATCATCGACGACAGCTTATTGAGGATTCCAAGTCGGGCAGGGGCATGGTCACTCCCAAACTAACGGGGGACACCACTAACAAACCTCAGACCTCAGGTTACTATAAGTTTTCTCTCTCTTCTAAATGGAATTAATGTGTTAATGTCTGAAGTATATTCCCAGACAGCTTTTGATATGAATATTTAATTTTCATACATTTATTTTGAGATGATCAATTGAGACATACTTAAATATTTTCAATTTACTTACTAGTCATATTTATTTTTAGAAATCCTGGACCATAGCCTTCAAGAGTCATAACCAAATTTTTATTTTTTTATTTTCTTACCAACAGTCAACTCTAGTCATTATCCACACTGCCTCCAGAACAAAAACTAAAGCACCAATACAATTTTGTTCCCACAGAATCTACACATTGCCCAGAACAGAAGTCCAGCTATTTATATAGAAGAAATTGTTTTAAAGTGTGCTTTTACTGAAGAATATATTGCACCATATCTATAACTCTGACAGCTTTTACACGCTTCTTGCCAATAGGTCATCAGAGTTTAACTGCAGAGTGAGCTACTCTGGTCATACCAGTTAACTTATTGAATGTAGTCTATCTATGGAGAGGGCCAGTGATTATACAACTATCAGTGAAGAGGAAAAAGGTGTAAAAAGTGAAATGTCCCCGTATTGAAAGTCAATATGGAAATTTCACTTCATGCGGCATGAAAGCTCTACTTGCTGCTCGAAAGTTGAACGTGCTGTTTATGAATTATCCGAGCTTATTCAACTATAGAAAGGCCTAGATGGGTCAAACTTCACATTGATCTCCTGTTGCAGTACACCTAATATTATACAAATGTACTTCAAGAAAAACTTGCTTCAATGAAACATATTGCTGTTTGCATGCTCAGTGTTTGTGAATTGTGTTACTGTCTTTCTTTTCACCTGATTCCTTTGTAGATGACATTCTTGTGATTATTTCAATTTCCAGCTTTGGATCTTGCAGATAAAATTGCCCATCCTTATCATATATTTTATTTACACATGTACATACAATGTATTTTGTGTTCCTTGTTTGAGTTACTCTATTCGCTAAGTTGTCGATAATCCAGTTAACTTGAGATGCATGATTTCAATTCCTCATAGATTCATTCTCCACACTGTAAAATACTACCCTATTTCTTCTAATTATTCAGACGGCAAAACTTAAATTCAGGCTACTGTGGAGAGAAATTCTGTAAACATTCTACGAATTTCACGAATGATCTTTGCAGTTCTTTGGATAAATAACCTATCCATGCCACAGTATTTAGCCTCAGTTGACATAAAGATGGATTTTTCTGCTTTCAAGTCTAAAAATGCTGTTCGAAAAATTAGAAGAAATAGGGTAGTAAAATAGTCCGGAATGATTTGAATGCTTATGTATTAAATAGATTGTTTTTCTTTTCCCATTTTAGCTGGGTTTTATTTTGATTTTATTTGCACCAGTTCTTTGATATGTTGATTTATTTTGCATGTTGTAGCTCAGTCTGAACCTGCCCCCGTTGAACGTATTGTTGAACGCCCAGTGCGTGTTGTTAGACCAACCAATCCAAATCCCAGGCTAGACACGCCTCCCAGGAACGGCACCATCCCCAGTCCCCCGATACGAAACTCTAACAATGTCGCCTCAATTCCCGTCAGTCCTGGGCGACCTAAGCTGCCAAGAAGTACATGTAGTCTCTCTGCGGCTCAGCAATTAGGGATAAAAGGTCCCCCAGCAAATAAAGTTAATGACGGAGGTACCTTCCTTAATACTGTGTGTTGAGTTTTCATCGCACACACACTAAACTATTAACAGCTTTGGCATGGCAGCACTCGTAACCTCATATATATATATATATATTTGAAGCCTTGTGAACTCACAAACTTTGCAGTTGTACTTGTTATTTACCGCCAAAAATGCCTAGCTGCTTTCTGGTATATCTCTAATTTGGCTGTGGTACTTGTAGTTGAAAAAAAATCCACCATGTTGAGTTACAAAAGCATGTCTTATGCTGCTTTAGATTTTGATCTGAAATTACTGTAAGCTGCTTCATATAAGCTCTTCGACAAATTTATGCCTTAATTCGTACGAATCGCTAAAGCATTTGGTTTAATTCTCAGCAAATGCTGGCAGCCTGAATGTCTGTAGTGCAATAACTTATTTTATTCTGGCATATTAATATCAAGTAGCGTGTGTACAGAACTGTTTGAGTGATTTCTGCGAAG
This sequence comes from Hanleya hanleyi, assembly GCA_036873755.1. Classification (NCBI taxonomy): domain Eukaryota; kingdom Metazoa; phylum Mollusca; class Polyplacophora; order Lepidopleurida; family Hanleyidae; genus Hanleya; species Hanleya hanleyi. The sequence continues at coordinate 921 of JAVTVY010011233.1, read as the reverse complement.
TTCTTCATACTGAGATCCTGACAGTAAATATTCGATCGTAAATCTGTGAAATGCACATAAGCAGAATGCAGAAACTACAGAATGTTACTCCGTGCATTTTCATCTAATAGTATCCTGGCAAGATAACCATTGGGATTTGATCTGTTCTCGTGGATGTAATAACATTGTAAACTTGAAACTGCGAAGCTGTCTGTTGAAAAGAGTAAAGAAAGTATTCCGAGAATAGCAGTGGGGCTTGTATGGTTTGAGGCTGAATGGCTGTGTCAGAAATAGTCCACTCTGACTGCAGGAAGAATTTATAGTGGTCAAACGATTCTGCATGTGGAAAAAATTGCATATTGAAAGCATTAGAAACAAATATGGCATGGCATTTTGCTGGAAATGAAAGCAAAGCATCTTTTTTTCTTTCTTTGTCAGTTAACCATTCCCTCTGTTCTGAAGCTTACATATAAAATCCGTGTATTGACAATTGACTTGTGAATGATTGAGTCAATGCTAATGCATGTACAACCATAGCTAGTTCAGTTTATTTCTACCCTTCCATCGTTGCAGATTATGTCCGGAATGAAACATGTATAGCCTACATTTCATGCCAATAACTTTTATTTGCCAACTCGTTCGTTATCAATTAAATATAAATGCAATGATGGGGAAGATGAGAATTGACTGGACTAGCTAGATAGCTCTAATGTAGACGGGTTTATCTGCAAGACAGATGACCACCCCTAGGTTGTGAAGTTAATTTAATGGTAATGTTAAATGATCATTTACTGCTTAATTTCTCAACTGTAGAATAAATAACCTTCCTAATCAAATTTTGTTTTTTGAGCTATTGCAATGGACTCTGCTCAAGAGGTAATGTGTATCTCTCTGAAACATACAGTTTGAAGACAAGAAAGAGATATCAGATCACAGGGCCTT
>JAVTVY010011232.1:0-56745 GCA_036873755.1 Hanleya hanleyi | reverse complement strand
TTCGTAAAACGCTACGTGCTGTGTTTCAATAAGCGGACTTCGGTGGCTTGGGAGGAGCGTTTTTGAATTATATAGTTTCTTTCCATACAGCTATGCTGGACGCTGATATTGCTGTAAAGTGGTTATCCTGAAATGACCCTTTTTAACAGCTATCGATAAATTTATTCCTAGATTTGAAGTGAAAGACTCCCAATTCCTCATCATGGGTTGATTCAGAACTAAACCAAATGACTGATAAATTTCAAACGGCTATGAGGAAAACCAAGAAAGTAAAGAGTTCATCGGTCTGGGCTAAATTTAGAAAGCTTCGAAATTCGTTGAAAAATCGGTGTACCTTCAAATATAATAACGATGTAAACTCAATCGGAGACTCTATTGTTGGTAACCCAAAGCGAATCAGTTTTTTTTTCAAGTCTAAGATTAAGTTAAGAGCATTCCTAATGTTGTTCATTTCAAAGACATGTCCTCTTCTACGCTGTCGCTGAAGGCGTGTTTATTTAGTGACCATTTCAAGTCTGTGTTCACACCAAGAGTTAACAATAGGTCACTTCCTGACATCTCGAAATTCGAACCCGCCGATTAAGGTGACCTACAAATTCGGATATCCGATGTATATAAAGTAATACGTAGTTTAGACGTACACAAAGCATGCAGTCCGGATGAAATACCTGCCCGAATTTTAAAAGAATGTGCTAACGAAATTTTCATAACAAGTACTAGAACAGAAATCTATTATTGCAACTTGAATTGTATAGAAATGTGCTACCAAGTACAATTATTAAAACACATGTTCTTCCGCTTTTAGTACACCTATTTACAGTCCTATACCAAATCCTGATACAACTTTTATATGAAATCTGGAAAAAAAAAGCCTTTTCCAGTTCATATGGAACGGTAAGCAAGACAAAATAAAACGAAAAACAATCATTATGTCCAAAACAGAAGGTGGATTGGCTATGATAAATTTTCAAGCCTTTGCATCATATCTGAAGGTGAAGTGGGTAAAGCGAGTAGTGGAGGACGACGGCATTTTTGGGGTATTGGTAAAAAACATATTGCAGCCGGCTGGTCATGATGTTTGGTGTTTAGATTCTGCAAGCATATATGCAGTACAAAAAGAAATAAAAAACCCGTTCTGGTATGATACACTCAGATCATGAGCAGAATGTGTGAAATATTGTGAAGCAACAGATAAAAACTACAACAATCTTCTATTTGACCTTGTTCCTTTATCAGAGTGGAGTGATATACGCCGTTGGGTGGATGTGGGTGCATCCTATATCACTGATCTCTTAAATGAGGATGGTACACGTTTTTTAAAATTCAATGAAATTCAGACAAAATATGGAATCAAACCTATCTATTTCATCCTACATTGTGCTATAATTCATAATATACCGAATGAAAAACGTATAAATATAAAAAACGGTACTTTTATTAAAAATATTACGAATCAACGAGAAGTATACAGACGATTAAGGAATCAAACGTGCTTAAAATTTATTTACAATATACTTATTAAAAAGATTGAAATCAAACCGCAACGGAATCAGGAGAAATGGGAAGATGAACTAAATTCAAAAGAACTACCTTGGACTTCAATATACAGCTGCATTTATAGCACCTCAATGGATACCACCCAACAATATTTTCAGTACCAGATCATTCACAGAATACTTGTAACCAGTTCTCTTTTAAAATTATGGGGTAAAATCGATACCGATATGTGTACCTTCTGTAACCAAGAGAAAGAAAGTATCCTGCATTTGTTTTATGAATGTATTTATGCGAAAGCAATTTGGAGCAGTCTTCATACATGGTCAAATGAAATAGAAATTCAAATAAAGAAGCCCTCCGGATCCCAAGTAATCCTGGGTAATACAGGCTCTGTTCTTAACGATCACCTGCTGTTACTCGGTAAACAATATATATACAGATGTAGATACTACAATTTGAAGCCTGCTTTCGATGGTTTGAGGGACACTGTGATCAGAACCAGAGATATTGAGAGGTATATCTATGCAAAAAATAAGAATCTCTCTATCTTCGCTCAGAAGTGGGGTCCCCTGGCGTAACCGCTAAGCAGTAGTTAACCTGTTTGTATCTTATAAATAATAGACTTAACAAATCTTTTTCTTTTATTTTTATCACTTCGGTGGAGATAGCGTACGAAAAAAAGTTGTTTCTCCCAAAATTAGATTTAGTGTGATTGTGGAAACAGCGGCACGTGTTTGTGTGTGTGTATTGTCCTGTTTGTGTCAGCATGAAAAATGTTCTAGTTAAACTTGTCTATATATATATCTGGCTCTGGAACAGAGAACCTGTAAGAAGATGTGTATTGCGAAATCCTAAACCCCTCGACCATGTGGGCGTGTAAGGATACATGTATGTAAAATCGTGGTCATTGTAAATAAATGCCCAGTGGCCTGTTCCAGGGTTGACTATAAAAAAAAAAAAAAAAAAAAAAAAAAGTACACTTTAACCTATAGGCAATACTGTGATATGTCTTACAAAGAACGTTTAGAATCTTTATTTAGACTCCCTTTGTCATACAGAAGAGACATTACGATGTCATCGTTTTAGCCAAATGCCATACTGGAGTATATTATTCATCTTATTCACGTCACCACAATCTTGAGATCAAAATGCCACATTTTAAAACTGAAACATTTAGATCAGCATTTCACGAGTAGAACATCATGATATCTTGATCTCATTAGTGAAAACTATTGACCGTTTCTGGCTCGCAAGATGCATGTACAGAATGTTTTAATTTCGTGTTATACCTGTTTGGATTTGGTGCCTACTGTCGAACTTAGGGATCGTTTCCATTAATCGTTTTTTCTTGAGTCGCGATTTTTCTTCAATTTTCTCGATTGAAAAACGAACAATCGCGAATCAGTCGCGAGGATATCGAGAAAAAAAATGAGAAAAAACGATTGAACCTTTTCTGGAAAAAAACATTCTCTCGCGATATCGTTTTTGAATCGTTTACCCATGCGCGATCCGTTCTTGATCGCGAATCTTCAATCGCGAGAGAATCGTTTTTTTCAAGGCGCGAGAGAATCGTGAGGCGGAGTGATATTTGACACATAGGCCGTGTTGCCGTCGTACGCCGCTCTATCCGCGAACTGGGAACTACATGTAATGTTGATTGCGGATTTGTCGATGGAAAGACCTATATTACTATACTATACTGTATAAGTGCGTAATATAACCGAATAATATATATGATTCACGATCTATAGTCTCCTACAAGCCGAAGTAGGGCGTATGCTGGAAATATCTTTTTATATTCCTGTACCATGCTTCCTGTGACGTTCGCGCTCAGATTTACTCTGGCGAAGCGTAAATGACAAAATTACATGTTTATTCAATAATCGTGTGAGTCGACAATGTATTAATGATACAGGATGATAGTCACAATATCTAGTTTTGTAAATACCGGGTACAGGTCATAAGTGGATTTGAGTTCATTGATTGCATTATCAGAATGATTACGGCACAGGCTTGATAGAGGTGTGAATGGGCGCATGGCGATAACCCAGAACAGCTTAGCCCTCCAGCCGAGAATTTCTAGGTTAATTAAGGTGAAAAATTGTGTAATTAAATATGTATATTTTGTTATAGTAAAACATACATTAGGAAAGGGTATCCATTCATGTTTTGGTACATTTTTAAACTATTGAGATGTGAATAAGTTAAAAAAATCACCATCAAGTTAATTTTATTTATTATAAGAATATTCGCGGCAGTGATTTCATATTTATATCAAATACATATCTGTTTGATTGAATCGCATATAACGGTTGGATTCGCATATGTACAATACTTTTTATTTTAATTTTATATTTTGATAAATGAACTATGAATGATTCCAAAGGGAAGTTCAGGCCAAAAACCAACTGAATATTATATAATTTCATCTCTTACTGGATTCACCAGTTGTGAAAATTTTTACAAATAGCCCGCGCTATATATTAATAATTAAGTGCTTGCGAAGACTCAAAAGCCCCGTATGACAATGTTATATTCAATACAGCGCCATCTATCTACACAAGGAAAATGGTGATCGTAGGACAAAATACCACGCGTACAGCGAAAATCTGATGAATCAACTCAAAATTTCAGCCCGCACAGATGCCAAAAACGTTCACGAAAAATACTACACAAGAAATCTGGAATAATACCAGCTTTAAAACACAGAAATACCCAAAATAATAGACGAAATTGCAAGTGCAAATGACCCAATCTGACCATATCCGGGCCTGTGTCCCGTACAAAATATATGTAAATATGAAGTTATAATTATATGCATAACCATTATTCCTATGTATATATATAGATATTTTTTTTCAATTTCTTTCAATATCCCCATCGAATCTATATAACCGCCAACTGTACAGAAACACGCTATAGTTTTACACTAGGCAAAGAATGGAAAAGGAAGAAGAAAAAATGATCGATCTTTATATAGTCTGACTGAAGTGTTAGAAACTCGAACGTGTATGCGGGTCAGTCAGGCTGAACCAATGGCGTACTACTTTCGGCTATAATCCTCAATCGTTTTTTTTTTCAATCGTTTATATTTTCTCGATTAAAAAGCGATTGAATCGCGATATCGCTTTTTATTCGCGAGAATTTTCTCGATTGAAAAACGATTGCCAACAGAAAAAAAAACCATTCGAACAGCGATCGCGAATGAATCGTTTATTTTGAAGAAAAAAAACCATTCCCTCGCGCCTTGGAAAATCGCGACTTCGAGAAAATTTGACGAAATAAACGATTCATTCGCGAACGATAATTGGAAACGGTGCCTTAAACGTCTTTCATTTATTGATGGTTGATGAGGTATGGGAAAGGTGGGAAAAGCTGACCACGCCTGGCGACTAAAAAGCAACCATATGACTCCACGGGAAAGCCTCGGCACCTCCCTCACCTTCAGACCAGTGTACGTAACCTTGCGTGGTATCTCAGCCGCGCTTTTGTTGCAGAGGCTCGTGTGAAAACTACGAAATAACCACACGGCCACCAGCACCGGTTTAAGCGTGCTTAGATATCCTAGCTCGGGATATGTGATGACAGATCAGCTCAAATAAATAATTCATGTGGGAGACAGCCGTATACCTAATGTCAGATTTGAGCGTATACGCCCAGTCATGTCAGAAGTGGCGTACAAATGTCGGGCGCGATGTTCCTGGATTCATCATTCGTCTGATACATTCGTCAGATATAATCGTTCGAGTGAGCAGCGCTGTTCATTCATCGGTATTGGAGCTCTCTATTGTGAAATCTGCTTGATTTCTCCATAACTCTCTTAGCGTTGATGCTGATTAACACGATAACATGATGTATGGATAGAACCTCACAAATTTCAGGAAGCTTCTATCAATCACTTTGGCAGCATTACCAGTTCGGCATATTGTATCCCCGTCTTAATTGGGAAACGTCTCCTGTTCGTTAAATAAATATCTCAAAGGTCTTCTGGTTAATGGGAATGCCAATATATTGGCAGATAGAACAAGAACATAACACATTCACTGATTTATCAGCTTGATGTATACCACGTATCCAAATATTTGTAGATTAAGACACATAATAGAGACACTATTATATCAGGTTTGCAATACCTCTAACAGCTCGATAATTTGCTTAAATTAGATATGTATGATTGAAATATGTGGCTCAAGATTCCACCTTTCTATGTTCATGGATTCCAGACCGTTCAGAACAATGTTTGCTTTCGTCGTAAATAAACAAATCAATTGCCATATAATGGTTTCTGCTATGTTGTTATGTTCAAGGCTCACGAACATTGTGTGGTGTGTATAATTGGCTAAAGATGAGGCGATGAGAACTCAGTAGATAGAGCGAAAATCCATTTATCCTGAAGGTTAGGCCCAGATTGGTAGAAATGGTACAGTGCAATTGTATCATGTGATAAGAAAACGGAGCCAGAGTCGTCCCGATAGAATCTTGGATAGCACTCATCAAAATGGGATGAGATTGAGCTGTTGGACTAGTCGCATCATCGTCAACTACATGTACGCGCGTCACCAGTCACTTTACATCGATCCACCATTAAGTGAGCGTGTGTTTGTGTAGGCTGATGAAATTGTAGCGGACAGGAAACTTGAATAGATTACCATTGACTTTTAGAACCTACCATTATACGAAGGCTTAATGGACGATGGGGTTTGGATCTATCCCGAGAAAGTCATTCTCACGTTATCAGTCTGTGATCTCCTAAACTGTCGGTGCAGCTCCCTCGGACTGCACTGTAGTGAGGTAGCTTAGGGCCATATTTTGGAAAGATCGTGACACGCTGGACCAAAGCACCAAACTTGGCACACCCATCACTTGAGACATATAGAACAATATCAGAAGGGGTGCCCGTTGCTCTGGGCTCTGTGATGCCCTCTGGCCCCAAAAGGGCATCTGAGGGGCAATATTGCTATTCAAAGAATAGTTAGCCTCCCAACAGCTTCGTTATTTTTATTATCCTTGAGGCTGGGAAGCTGAAACTTGCCACACTGTATCACTGGTTCAAGCCCTACCAGAAAATGTAACAAAATCCAAGATGGCCGCCATGATGACAACATTTCCAAAAATAAGCCATTTTCCTGACGATTTTTCGGTCATATTTTTCGATTTTGTTTTATTTATGCAATTTCTCCGCAAAAACTGAGTGATAAATTAGTAAATATTATTGTGATGTGAAATAAAATAGTTTTTGTCCACTTTTCATCGCGAAAACCAGAAATTTTGAAGAAATATGACAAAAACATCAATTTTCTGGTACCCCACGTGGCCGCCATCTTGAATTTACCCATGATCCTCTGCTCGGGGGGTCATGTATATAGGCTCAAAATGACCCCAATATGATAAACGATAAAGTCCTGGACTTTCAGTTCTCCATTTTTTGTCGTTCCAGAGATAGCGCAGAATATTTGGCGGGGGGCCTAGGCCAGGTAGGGTTAATTTTGAAGGAATATGAGGAAAACAGAACTGTCCAGTTACACCCTAATATCATCCATTGTCTAAAACTACATCTAATATATTCCACTGGGTGCCAAGACCATTACATATATATGTGCATGGTTCAACACCCGTGCATTACTCTAATTATATGCCGGTTGTGCATGTACATTGTAAGAAAAATGATACTGAAAGGGGAGGATCCTGTGTTCAATTGTTATTAGTGGATTCAGATCCAGTCCCCCCCCCCCACCCCCCTCTGGGGCTCGCAACTGTTTAAAGCTAGCACTTTGTGTCTTTATAACAAATCAAATTAGGGGCATTTTATTCTCGGAAAAGAACATCATGGGTAAATTCAGATTTGACGAAACGGTGGTGTACCTCGAAAATTTAGTTTTTGGAGTATTTTCCTCAAAATTGGTGTATTATTCTACGTAAAACTACCCAATAATATCTTAAATCACATCAGATGATTAATTACTAATTCGCAAGGTAATTTAGGCAAAGAAAATTGCACAAGTAAAAAGTTTGAAAAATCGATTCTAAAAATCAGAAAAATGGCCTATTTTATAAAATGACGTCACCGTGACATCATCATAGAGACCATCTTGAATTTTGTTATATTTTCTGGTAGCACTGGAACCCTAGATATAGTGTGGCAAGTTTTAGCTTCCTAGCTTCAAGGATAATAAAAATAATGAAGATATTGGTAAGCTATCAATTTTTTAATTGGTAATATTTTCCCTTAACCCTGCCTGGCCTGGAGGGGGGAGACATTATGCCTCCCCTCCATCAAACTTCCCGCGCTATCTCCGGAACGACAACAAACAGAGAGCTGAAACCCCGTGACTTTATAGTTTATCATATTGTGGTCATTTTGCATAACCCCCCGAGCAGGGGATCATGGGTAAATTCAAGATGGTGGCCACGAGGGGTACCAGAAATTTGATGTTTTTGTCATATTCCTTCAAAATTTCTGGTTCTCCGCGATGAAAAATTGGCGAAAACTATTTTATTTCACATCACATTAATATTTACTAATTTATCACGCATTTTTTGCGGAGAAATTGCATAAATAAAAAATTCGGAAAATCTGACCAGAAAATCAACCAAAAAGTGTGATTTTTGAAAAATGACGTCATCAGAGTGGCCATTTTGGATTTTTTTTTTACATTTTCTGGTAGAGCTTGACCCAGGGGTATATTGTGGTAAGTTTCAGCCTCCTACATGTAACTCAAGGAGTAAGAGAATGGTTTCCAGGCCACGACAGGTCCCACAAAGCCCAGGCCAGATAGGGTTAAATGCCCTTTTGGGGGCCAGAGGCCGTCACATGATCCAAAGTGATGGGCACCCCTTCTGATATTGTTTTGTATGCCTCAGGTGATGGATGTGCCAAGTTTGGTGCTTTGGTTCAGCGTGTCACGATCTTTTTGCTAAGCCACCTCACTACTGTGCAGAAAACACGGCACTCGATCTCTATCGATTTGGACCCACACAGGAGCTTGTATCTGCATACGAGAGAGATGCATCCAGTATATCCTCTAAAAGAATTAACAGGTATTATGCTAAATAAATATCCTATTCGTTTCGTTTCGATTGAAGATATGGAGCTCTTTCGTTGTTTTAACTTGTGGTGTTCGAATATTTTTCGATGCCACCGCAGAATAGACAACGCAGAACCAGCGTATCTTTTCATCCCAATTCAATTTCTACGTTCTCACTTCGTACTAGCCTTGGTATATCATCTAACTAGTTATCTTCAAAGGACTTATAAATAGACACGCTACGTCACTGGCCTCGAATCCATTTGAATATCGAGATGAGTCGTAGAAATGGATTATTGATTGGTTTACCAAAACCAACCGCCGTATTAGGCGGAATACCCCAGCTACTTCTTGATGCCACCACCCTACACACAGTCGGTGTGTACCTTATGATTGAGTCGTCTCTCGTTCGTAGGTGAAATTTACACCCCGGATTTTGAACACTGAAAGGGGTCTGATACATCAAGGTTACTTCGAGGTGTGAACGTAGAAGTTGGCTTAGTGTAATGAAGATGAGATTTAGATCGCACCCCTCCCCGACAACAACTGAATTAGTGCACTGTCATAGTGACCACGTATTATAAAGCTACTAAGACCTTCCCGGCAACAAGTGAATCGGTCCAAGCGCATAGATATGGTGACAACCTGTTGAATATTCATTTAATACTTTTCTGTTCCGTTCTGTTCTGTTCACCTGCTCATTAATGTAGCTATTCAGAATATTTTAACCATAACTGTAGAGAAACCTCTTTTTCATTGGCATACACACACAACCTTGACATTTGCGCTTATCATGTCCACATGTACTACTTATTCACATCTCTGTGATGATGATATACATACACATCGGGTGGCTGACCGATACCGGGTGACACATAGGAGATTAACCAAAGACGTCTCTGAGTAAACCTCCTGTGACGATTGTTTCTCTGAAATCGGGATATTAACTCCTTGACGATTAAAGCGCTTGCTCCGCAGGAAATATAGTACCAGGAGGTCATTGCCGTACTGTCAAGCTCCTCTGCACTCACTTCCTGTCAATTTATTGTGGAATTATGATGTTTATCTTTTCGCCATATTTATTAGTAATTCTACTTTAGCAAGAATAAGACTGGTAATCCCTTCTTCCAGTGGAGATTTCCGTTCAAATCAGTGACTTGTAAATCCGAATGAATTAAAATATTTGCAAAAAAAAACAACAAGAACATGTGGCACTTAAAGAATTGCTTCTCTCAAATTAACCTTTTCGTGTGAACGTTTTTACCAAACAGTTCTTGTCACTGAAGACGGAGAAGATTTATTTTATTCTTATGCGCGAGTATAATATAACTGATCAAAAACTGTTTAACTTTGAGCTCCTCGTGCCATGGAATATGCGCTGGGTTTGGTTCATTTGTTTTAATAAATGTTCGTCAGTCAGTCGTGAATATAGAGCGCTATGTTGAAAATTTCATTGCTAAGATGAGTATAACTTATAGTTCAGTTAAACTCATTTCGTTTGTTGTTAACCTCAGCATTCCATAAAGATTATAAGACAGTTTTCACATACAACCACAGATACAAGGTCTGAAATCGATATATTGAACTCCAAGATCATTACCCTCATCATTCAAGTCTGCGTTAGGCTTTCTAACAGCATCATAATTCCTGTGATGCCAGTCTGACAAAATAGCCATCAAAACACAATATTAAACTGCTGATCAATCTACGGTCGTATAATTTTAGAATATTCTGGATGGGAAACTATTCCTGGTCGTCTGAAGGCATAGCAGTGAGTCTGAGAATATGACATACTGTTTTAATTTGATGGACCCGATGCATTCCAAGGTCGTCAAGAGCTTCGGTTTCAGCAGTAATAATATAACTCTTGTCTGGTAATCGATGGATTTTGGCATTACAACCAAAAATAGTAACACACGCCACCCTGTCACCATCTTTGGAACCATCAATATATATAACCTTTGCGATTCATATTTTAGACAAATTCTTGCTGATGAAGAAGTTGATTTTTGTCAATCTTATTAAGGTTTGTCAGTGTAATATCTACTTGCGGTTTGGCTAAGTGCCAAGGTGGAAATGGTAAAAGTGTGTCAGATAAATCTTATTAAGACTAATACCGGCTACAAAAATATGTGGTTAGACGATTCTAAGACATGGAATGAGTCCATTTCTTTGAATATAAATCTACTTGCTGAGACCTGAGATACGATTATAATATTCATATGTAAATATTACTATTTCCAGGTGCTGGTTAAGGAATTCAGTTACACCCAAATTGTATTTACTTGAAGATTTATTTAACAATCGCAAAACATTTCTCAAGGAAAGAGGTATTTGTCTTTCAACCGATCATAACGACATACCAAAAGTATACGGGACTTCAAAAATGCATAAATCATCATACAAACCTAGATTCATAGCTGGTTCTAGAAGCTGCACCACGAATTTCCGTTCAACCCTGTTGGCGAGAACCCCTCAGAAGGTAAAGGTATTTTGTGAGAGGTATTGTGCCACTACTTCTAAAAACTCTGGCGTTGAATGTATGTGGATATTGAAAAAGCTCAAAATGTTTTACGGAAGAACTTGATGCTAAAGGTCACAAACCGTACAGGTAAGTATCCACATGAGATTTCTCGACTCTGCATACTACAAACCCTCATCAGAACCCTATTGGTCGTCTGAGTTTATTAATAGTATCTGTGTTCAAGAAAACTGATCGTCGATATATTAATATCAGAAGCTATCAAGCATTCTTTAGCTCTACTACATACGAGGGATGTCATTCATTGGATATTTCTTTGTTGTTAGAGTTGCTTGAATTTCTCGTTAAAATTATCTATGTGAAATTTGGCTTGGCAACACAATATGTCAACAGCATACATGTATAGACCACTAAGTGTGCACCCCTGTTCGCTGACCTGTTCTCTTATGAATACGACTATATAAAGGCGCTTCAATGCAAACGTATAGTCCCTGATGCAGAATTGGATCCAACAGGATAACGTGATCGACACAACTGAAGAAGTGTTCTCTGATCTCCCAACTTATACCTGGCACCCATCTTTAACAAATCAAGAGCTTTTGTGCATTTAGCTGCCAGTCACTTCATATGCCGCAAAACGTTTCCCCAAGAATTTGACCCCTTTTACACTACCTTAATATGAAGTTTTCTTTATCTTTGTGACGTTTAAACTTTCTGCAAAAATGTATACAATTTGTCTTGGCCCTGTAGAAATTTAACCCATTTTTCAAACTCCGAGTCTTATTTAGACAAATCTACAACGTTCTCTCAATGTTATATATGTATACCTTTTCCACTACAAGATAAGTCGAAATTTTCTACAAAGAGTGAGCCGTCAATGGATTTATTCAAAATTTCCGCTAAGCTGCAAGACTTAATATTCAACATCGTAGAGAAAATGTTGCCTTGCGGGTCACCCTGCAATTGATCGAAAAGATCAGACATGGTTGTACGTACACTACCTTTGTATTGCTATTTGTTTAAAATATTGGATATAAAAAAAATTGGATAAAGGGTCCCTTAATCTCATAGTATGAAGGTCTTTGAAAATGCCATATTTTCACGTGGTATCATATTTTCCAAAACAAAATATAAATATAAATATATACGTGTTATTTCTTAACGAAAGTTTTCTATGACTAAATGAAAAATGGTACTTCTGTTTTAAAGGAAACCAACTTGAACATCACTGGCTTCTCAGTTCCTGGATACAAACAAAGCTATCATTTTCCATAAGTTTTAGAAACGCAGCTAGCCAATGAGATCGGATGGTAGTTAACTCAGGTCCCTACGCTCAGGTTTTGGGACCGGTATAACAATGGCCTTATTTCATGATGGCGAAAAATTCCCTGTCAACCAAATTCTACTAAATAAGAATAATAAGTTTATAATCAAAAGTGTATAATGAATATTATCAGGGATGTTTCATCGAAATTCATACATCTTTTCCTTTCTATGCTAATCCCACTTGAAGCCACCAAAAAATGAGATGAATGCCCGGCCTGAGGACCATTATAGTTCCCTACCAAACTCCGAAACGAGACAAAATTGAGAGCTGTAACCCTGCGATTTTTTTAGTTTCGCATACTGGGATCATTTTATGCCTTTTTGCATAATCATGGGAAGATCATGGGAGGATCACGGGAAAATTCAAAATGGCGACCATGTGGTGTACAAGAAAAATGCTCGTTTCGTCATTTATCTCCAAAATTCCTGCTTTTGGGAGGAAATGTGGGCGAAAACTATTTTATTTCAAATCAGATTATTATTTACTATTTTATCATGCAGAAACATGACAAGAAACACAAAGAAAATATTCGAAAAATCGATCCAAAAATTAGTTACGTTAAAAATTACTTCACTGTGCCGTCGTCATAGCGACCAGTTGGGATTGAGCTCGGCCCAACGGTAGAGTGTTCTAAGTTTCAGCTCCCTAACTCAAAGGGTAAGAAAGATATTTAGGGGCGAAATCCCCTCCCCCATAGCCAACCCCCAAGACCTAGCCCCAAAAAAGCCCAGACTAGATAGGGATAATATGTTAATTTATCTGGAAATGATCAATGATTTGTGGGTACCGCAGCCTTGGGCGGGAGGAGGGTAGGGGTAGTGGGCGGAAAGTACTGCCTATATTTCCCGCTATCCCTCCGGCTAGATTGCTGAAACTTACCAAACTATATCTTTGAGTTAAGCGATACTAGAAAATCCAAAAATCCAAGACGAAGAAAACGATAAAATCAAAAGAATAATCATTACCCAAGATTACGAACTCGACTGATTGTGGATGCCTAATTTATTCAACAGTAGACAGGCATTAGAAAAGAGCTGGATTATAGAAGGTTGTTATGTAACATGGCGCAATTTTGTCGATGACGACAGACTCATAATATTTGACCAGAATGTCTCCGCATAGAATAGAAAAGACCGAAAATGCTGTTTGGAAAGATACTTTCCAATCTTGGCTGAAGGTTCAAATACGAGTTAAACTAAAATCAACAGATAACATACAACGAATTCTTGGATTTATTTGTGGTGATGTTTGGATCGACATCGGAACGCCACCACTAAAAGAAGTCAATGTATAACGAGCCATTGTGGTATAACAGCAATTTTAAAATGCTTACTTCTTGAACAAAATGATTATGCACGACCTGGCAGACAAAATTAATAGTACAGGAACTTTCTGGGACCTCATTAAAATTATCCCTGGGGATCGGAAAAAAAGATCCTCAATGACACAAAAAACGTATCTTGATTTGTTCAACCGTATGTGGCCTGAGCCATTTCGGGGGTCCGCAGCCTGAGGGCGGAAAGTGCCGCTATCCCTATGACTAGAGTGCTGAAACTTACGAAACTATGTCTTTGGGTCAAACAAGATGGCTGCCATGTTGACGTCCCAATGGCGGTAATTTAAAAAAACGCATTTTTTTGCGATATTTCGTTCAGATTCTCCGAATTTTTTATTTGTGTTTTCTTCACAAAAACTAGCTGATAATTTAGTAATAATAATCTGATATGAAATAAAATTGTTTTTATCCACTTTTCCATGTTTGTTTCACTTTTTTAGCAAGAAATTTAAAGAAATATGATGAAAATGACACTTTTCTGGTATCCAACAAAGCCGCCATTTTAAATTTTTCCGTGATTCTATGCTCGGGATGTCATGCAAATAGGCTCAAAATGACCCCAATATTATAAACTAAAAAGTCGCGGAGTGTCAGCACTCAGCTTTTTGTCGTTCCGGAGATAGGAGCAAATTACCAACAGGGGGCGGAAAGTGCATCCCCCCTCCCCCACACACACACACTCACACACCAGGTCAGGGTTGTAAGAGATTCCTGGATCTTTCCAAGGTGAAAAATCATATGAATAGAAAAGAACTCCAAGAAACAGTGCTTTATTTTGTCAGGTAATACAACAATTTCTATCCATTTCAAAATTTTCGTCTCAATTTCATGTAAAATATCAGTTTAAACAACATTATCAATAGGAAGTGCATTTATTAAATTGCCATCGCCATCCGTTAGAACCTAGAGATATAGTCCAATCATTTTTTGATTGCGCCTGTTCTTTAAACAACATACACGGCTCAAACGGTAGAACGAAAGTAGAGCACATCGTCTATAGAACAAATCGAAGGCAAGACAACAACAATGATCCCATGATGCTATACCCTGAAGGCCAGTGTTCGCCCTATAGCTAACGGGCAGGTGTTTTACTACATACGTCTGTGATTAATTGTATGACGATTGTTGCAATACATCATTCTCGAAGGATTACCTGCAAGACAACGTGCTAGCTTCACAGTAGGTCCTTTATCGAGTGGTCAAAGAGACATTAACCAACTTTTCAAGTTCATTATTCGAAAACATGCGTCAGATTGGCAGGTTTATCTTTGCGACTGACAATTAAGGGGATTCCAGACAACTTAGACAATGGTCTACTCTAATGATTTAATCCTACTATAATATATGGGATTTGATAGGAAATTCCATGAAAAATGCCTGTATTTGCATGGAGAAAAATCAGATATTTACTCAGAAATTAAATTTCATCATCTGTTATCTCCATGCAACTTAATTTCCATTGTTATATCAAGTTGAAATAGCCTGTCGGAGAGAATTTGACCGGGAATGTGTGCGGAGCAGGTATAGGTCTGAATATATTCCTGCATCTATTTAATCGTCCTTCCGACAAAACGAATACAACTGTTGAAAAAATCATATTGGTGACCAATTCTCTCCTACACGGGGAAGCCTTGATAGTTCAGTACTGTACAATTCCCACCTGACCAGTACTGTTCAGAAAGGCCCTAACACTGAAAGAAATTGAGCAGTAGCTGAGTGTTGCTAAGCGGAAATCATCAGATCATCACTTAAGAAATAATGTTTTCATAGGCGTGCTAATCGTTATTTTACGTACGATTAGTGTGGGAAAGTTTATATTTCAGGGCAAGGGCGAAGCCCGGGCCCTAAAATTTATAAACCTTCCCACTCTAACCGTGCGTAAAATAACGATTTATTCACCCTTGCCCTAAAATTTATAAACTTTCCCACACTAACCGTGCGTAAAATAACGATTTAGCACGCCTATGAAAACATTATTTTTATGCTATTGCACTACTCAAATTGATTATCAACAAAGATTACCATGAAAGATTGGAAAAATATGGTAAACGTTCACAACCTTTCTTCCCTTTGTTAAAATGTGCCTTCCGCCTCAGTTGGCAGCGTGCCAATATCAATGGATGAGTTTATGTGGTCTCTCAGAAGGGGGCGCAGAGACTGTGTGAAACATAAATGCATACAAGCCTATTTGTGTGTCATTCTTAATCAATTTCACGATGGAACCAACAGTTAAACTTGAAACAGAAATTTACGTCTTTATTATTAATATAAAACGAATTTAATACCTTTAAATATCCGTATTCCCCATTTCGTTTGCCTGTCGGTCCCTGGCTCATTTCGTTTGTTAGCCAGATCTCTTAATTTCTCATCGTCAGCGGAGGAAAATCTACCTTTGTTCAGCTGATCACACTCGTGTTGTGTCTGTATTTAAAACAGCAAGAAGGGATTCATCATCTGAGTCTCTCATGAACTCTTTGATCTCCGCTTATCTAGATAATTCCTATCTGAAAGCACGTCTTCTTTCTACTGTTGATTCTATTTGTTTATTGGACTGTATAGGCAGACGAGAATTTGTCCTGCCATTTATCACCCGCCCTGTGAGATGGATTCTCCTGAGTGTACACCTGTGCGTGTCAAGATCACGGGTGTAGATTTCAAACGTCACAAAGTTCTTAACCGTGCTAAATCGTCTAATAATTGCACGGTTATCAGTGTGTAATAGGTGTAAGTGTTATAGAATGTAAATTCATCAACTGAGCATTTCAGCAGTCAAGAACTGACCTTTTCCAAAATGTTCAGTATTGTTCGGTTTCTGAGCGGTACTGTTCAGTTGCTGTAACGAGTCGTCAAGTTGTTGACTGAATGACACATATCAGTAACTTAACGGTACTGTGATGTTACTGCTCAGGAAAGTATGGTCAGCAGCTGATTGGAACTCCAATTTGCAGTTACTGCACAACACTGTTCAGTTCCAGCATCGCCTGTGTATTGTATAACGTACATAGAAACGTTCGCATAATCTCATCAAAATAAAACTACAAGAGCACCGGGCTCTTTCTTTATTTATGTCAAAGAAAGAGAGAAGCCGAGATATAGTGTTTCTCAACCAGTGGTGCTGACATTAGTTCCAGGCAGAATGCTGCCCTTAGTTCCGTGCAGACGGTATTATCACTTCAACAAGAAGATAACACTATTAATGACTTCTAACGATGTTCACAGACACGAGTCCGTAAGCTTTGCTGTTAACTGTCTTGGCACTCATTAAGACAGGTGGAAGGAAACTCCCAACACAATCAACTAAGCTAATAATATTCCACTTCCCAATTTCTCCATGGACCAAACACAATTTCAACTGAATCTGAGATATATCTCACGATCCACTGTTGTTTCTATGAAACTATAAACTTCTTTCCATGACCGAGATATAATCAACTTCAATAACAGCTTAGAATCCTTTTAAAAAACTGCTGACAGCCTCTTGGTGGGTGATTTTCTTATTTATTTATTTTTAAAAAATTCAGCCCTGTTTATTCTAGGATGGGGGGCGGATACCGCATTTTCCATCGTAGCTGTGACGTGAAATAAAACTACACAGCTGAAGCATGTCTTCTTGAGATCACTTCGAGTCTACATGTTTAATCGTAGGTCTTCTATATTAACGCAGATATATTTTATCCGATAAAAACCCATGGTGTAATTTCTTGTCCGACGCGAGTGATTCATTACGTATTTTTCAGACATGGTCGTTCTGCATTTGGAAATAGCAAATCTCTTCGTTTCTGAGCAAAGCTAACAGACTGTTAAGATGTACATTCACTACTTAATCACTCTATCCCGGACTCATTTCATGTCTGATTTTTTTCTCGCATTCATCATGTAGGCCAGGCCTTGGAATCATATCGTGGTTATTTCATTCGCAAATCTTAGGGAAGACGTACGTATTAGTACAGCCATTCTTTGAATGCTCATTGGCCGTCACGGTTTCAGCCAAATAGGTTAAGTTGCGGCTAGTGAGACTCATCGGATACTCAAGGGAAAGAAGCGATTCCATTGACTGACACTGGGACAGGGAACCTACGTTACTACAGTCCCGAAGAACATTATTTTCACTAATAAGAAATAGTTTTGAAAACGGTTTGCAGACCGCTAAAGATTTACTGCATCACTTTGAAGCAGATGTACAAATTCTAGCATTCAAATAGCTCTGTGTCTGGAAAATGTGGGGACTTTGAAGCCCTCTATCGAAAAACCGGCATCCACTCCACCACTAATTTCTTCAAACTTATTCTTGTATCTCAGACATCATTGCATTCAAAAATAGAAAACAGAATTCAACCTGCTTAGTCAGTTATATTTCGGAAATATTATGTCAATATGCTCGTGTCTCTTCATTTTTATCTGTAAATCTAAATTCATGGTTATTGTTCTCCTTTTCCTTACCGTTCTGCGCTATTTCAAGTCAAGGAGTATCTGTCGCATTAGCTGATACGGTGACCTGTGATTTTTATTTCATTTTTCTGCTATGTTCAACAGCGTTGATTAATATTTAATAAAAAAGACACCAGAGAGGTGTTGGTCTTCCTGCAGTTCGCCTGCCGGAGAGAATTGGCGGGGATGGGTGCGGAGAGGGGGGCAGATCTAAATATATTCCTGCATTTATCTCATCGTCCTTTCGACAAAACGAATATAACTGTTGAAAACATAATACTATTAACCACTTCTCTCCTACACGGCGAAGCCTTGATAGTTCAGTACTGTACAATTTCGACCTGACCAGTACTGTTCAGAAAGGCTCTGATACTTAAGGAAATTGAGTAGCTGAGTGGTACTGAGCGGAAATCATCAGATCTTTACTGTAAATTCATCAACTGAACAGTTCAGCAGTCAAGACCTGATCATTTCCAAAATGTTCAGTATTGTTCGGTTTCTGAGCGGTACTGTTCAGTTGCTATAACGAGCCATCCAGTTGTTGCCCGAATGACACCTATCAGTAACTTAACGGTACTGTGGTGTTACTGCTCAGAAAAGTATGGTCAGCAGATGGTCGTAACTCCAATTTGCAGTTACGGCACAACACTGTTCAGTTCCAGGATTATCTGTGTATTGTATAGCAAACCTAGACACTCTCGCAAAAATAAACTGCAACTGTGATACACCTGGCACTTAGCCTAGGGCTCTTTCTTTTATCTCAAAGAAAGAGAGGTGCTGCTATTCATTCCAAAATGTCCACATGCACTATCTTGTAGATAATACATCGCCATAGCGTGCAGACGGTATTATCGCTCCAACACAAGATATCACGATAGACGACTTCTCACGATGTTCACATAGACTTGTCCGTAACCTTTGCTGTTAACCCTTTGCTGTCTTGGCACTCATTAAGACAGGTGGAAGGAAACTCCCAACACAATCAATTAAGCGATCGCTTGCCAAACCCATTTACTACTAATAATATTCCTCTCCCCAATTTCTCCACAGACGAAACACAATTCGCACTGAAACTGGAAGAGATCTCACGCTGCGCTGTTGTTTCTGAAACTGTCAAATTCTTTTTTCCATAACTTAGATATAATCAACTTTAAGAACAACTCAGAGATCATCTTTCAAAAATGCTGACCACCTCTTGGTAGTTACTTGGCTGCATGGGTGACTTTATTTTTTATTTATTTATTTTTATTTTTATGTTTTGCTCTGCTTTGCTTTCAGTCTTGTCTAATCTAGGGAGCACACTTTTCATCGTAACTCTGACGTGAATTGAAACTACAGAGCTGAAGCTGGACAGGTCTTCTTGTCGGTCATGATGAATGTCGGCCATGATGGATCCTCGGACACTTGCAAAAACTTTGTCTTATTTTTGAAAACAAATTTATTGTCCGACTCCAGTGATTCGTTACACTTTTGTCAGGCTTGGCCACTCAGCCTTTGGAATGGTGGGTTGATTTTGGTCATTTCATTCATATGGGGACAGCCAGTTTGAATGGCGGAGGAAGCCGGAGTACCCGGAGAGAACCACCGCCCGTCAGCAAATAACTGGCAAACTTCCACACATGCACCAGCATGGCTCGAACCCGTACCGGTTCAGCGGGTGTGAGGATAGCGATCACCAGCGATGCGTCTTAAACTGCTCGGCCAGCAAGGGCACCTCAGCATTTGGAAATAGCAATTCCCTTCGTTTCTGGGCAATACTAGCAGACTTAAACTGTGCACTCACTACTGAAGCATTTCGTTCTTGACTCATTTTCAATTCTGAAGAGCCAAACAAAAATTGTTTGCAGTGGATTTTACAATAACAGGGTTCACACGGCCACAATGTTTCTATAATATCACTTCTAGCCATCTAGTTCCGGAGAAACATTATGATCTCGCTTTGATGTATCCAATTCTATACTTGTGAGATCTGTTTCCCACGAAACTACGGCATCATCTCCACTTCCATACTAACGTATAGGTACACAAGTATTTTTTGCTAACTATGAAAGAAATGATATAATGTTCTGCATTATATATTTGAAATAGAAGCAACGGAGCAAATGTCTGTTATTCATATTAATTATTCCTCGAAAAAGAAGCACAATAAGATCTTCGGAGGTCATTGCTACGGTAACTATTGATGGACTTATGTATATTGTACTCTCCTTCAAACCAGACTGGTTTTCCTAACAAGCTCACACGAACACCGAATAGTATTCTGCTCTCAGAAAAAAAAAAAAAAAATTCTATCACACTGACAGTATTTCATAACAATGTTGAACCCTAGTAGGGTTGTTCTCTAACAGGTCATCATTTAAAAAAGTCCGAGATTGACCAATTATTTAAAAAAAACCGCCGCAGGTATTTCCACACGTGTTTGTTTGTATAACTCATTTGCTGCACCCGACTGGCATTGTGCATATGATGCCGTCAATGCGGAACTCTGCTATAAGCAAACCTGCTGCAATCAGAACCAAACAGAATTGTCTCCCATTCCTGTCAGATGAAATGACTCTGCAAGAATATGCTATTTATGTAGCCCTGTACCAGAACAACCTGTCAGAATCCAGATCCTCTCTGTCGCTTGCTACCTGCCCCAGCAAAAATATGCCATGTTGAATCAAGAATGGGCTATAGTGTACCATGGTACTTTTGGACATAATCCATGGTGCACAATGGTACATTTTCACAAGGGCAGGTTGCAGGCAATATTTAGATTGATACAATAAACATTGAACCATATGGAACTGCTGTCAAAGATAGTTGGTGATTGATCCGCATGTAAAACATAGCCCCATATACAATCATGATAATGTCAAACCCATACAATCTCATATCTGCTTCTTCTTATGCCAGTAGTCTTCAACCGGTAATCAGCCGGTTGCTCGTTCTTTCATTCAACCAAAAGTCGTGATTCATTCATGTTCCATTCAATCAAATTGTATATATATCAGAATATCTAGTTTCTGAATCGTGGAGTACATATGCTTATCAGAATACAACATAATTGCCCTGCTGCACAAAGATGGTTATCGGAGAAAGACATTCTAGCAATATTCCATTGAGTTATTAAGTAAATGTCATCTAAATTACCTCCTACACACCCCATGACTGAAGTTTTGTATAGTGTTTGATATGGATATGATCACCCAAGCTGTGCCTCCCAAGTAATTTATGGCTTAGCTTCCAAAAGGTCACTACCGATACTCTTTCGAACACAAGTTTCAGATTTCGTGTGGAGATGTATATCACCATGGTGGTGATTAATTCGGAATGCAGAAGAAGTTTCCCAGCATATCTCTAACGGTCGATGGCGTCACCAGCTAGCAGCAGTACCGGATCTGGTCATTTTCGAACAATAATTATGAAAAATTATTTTGTTGGCGTGGCATAAATTGTCCTGTTTGCAACGTGTGTAACAAAATCCTACAAAATGACGTGAAATTTATGGCTCGTCACGTTTAAATAACTTGCTAATGATCTCTGTATACAGCTCCATAATGTACCATGGCTCAATTCCATGGCAGGTAACATCATAATTCATTGGTGTTCTCGGAAACAAAGGTCAAGAAGGTCGTATAAGATATGTACGATTTAACATTCGGTAATTTATTAGGGATCGATATACTCACTGACCGCCTGTTAATAACGTACATATGTCAAATTATAATGTCAACCTATACAACTAAACCTTAGTACTTGAAATATGGCGTTTCAGACGGAGATCTACATGTATTAAGTTGGATCGCTGAGCAAAACTTTTCTGGGTGACCTACCGTTATCTTTTTACTTTGGGTGATCCTAGGCCTGGTGTTATCAGTTGAAGAACAGTGGGAACATGAGAAGTTTTCCTTTAAGATTTATCGCTATTTCCACACCAATCTCAGTCCAAAATTTGGTGAAAATGTGCCGTATTTACATTTTTATCCCAGAAATCGAGCAATCGCGCGCAACAAATTGCATTTCGAGAGTAAAAAGTTACTGTAGATAAAAATTTCGATAATATGATAAATGAATCTCCATAGTTGAAACTTTAGATTAATAAAATAGAAAGTATGTGATTTTGCTCAAATTCTTTTCATACAGCGCTTTGGAGATGACGTCAAAGAAAGACAACTTTTCTAAAATCACGTCTATATAGCATGCTTGTCCCGCGATCCACCCGAAAGCTGTTCCAGACAAATCCAGCTTTGCGTCTCCAACGCATGCTTCTGTGTATGTACATATATATATATATATATATCTATATATCTATAACCAGGTTGGCTCACTGGTTATCACATTAATAAGTAAGTCGTAGTCCATGTTAAGTATAAACACAACCTAGCTTTATTTACCCTAATCTAATTATCTAACTTTGGTCATATATATATATATATATGAATGAAACTGAACAAGAATGGAATATATATCTTTTATGAAGAGCAGCTGTGAAATACAAGCGTCTAGTCCGTCATTCAATATTCACCCGTCGTCCATTAAAGAATTTCCGAGTCCATAATCCAAAGACCTAATTCATATAACAGCATAGCGCCAAGTTTACATAAGCATAGGCTAGTTTCCTGCAAGAAGGAATGTACCGGATGTACTGTCGACAGAAGGATTTCAAATTATCCAAATTTCATAGCAATTAGACCACAACGATCATGGTATTTTTTGCTTTATGAGGACGGTTGGCCACGTTGTTTTGGAAAAAGGCTTTGGTCACCCCCATATTTTTGCGTTTTTTATCAATTCACTCTTCACTTCGATCAATTCACTTCTTCACTCAATTATTGACGGAAGAAGTGGCAGTACAGCTTTACTTTACCGCATCATATGTTATTAGATTGTATGCTCTCAGCAGCGCACAGAAAGATAAACAAAGAAATAGATGTTACTGTTTGATAGACAGGATTTTGTGTGATACAATATACATCAAACCGATAGGGAATAATTCGCTGCATCTGACAAGAGCTATATGTATTGGATGTGGACGACTGATCTTTTTATAGCTGATAATGATCCTTCCAGTCATTTACCAGTACCGTCCATAATTCTTAGAAAATTTCCATTAGGGCAAAGCACCGTATAATGTAAACCATAACTTTATCTTTATTCTCTGTTGCCTCTACTGGAAAGAATATTCAAATACTCCCAATCTCTGTCTGAACAAGTAATCTGTCTAATGTAATGATTATTAATAGTTACCTCAGCATGTATATATAAATAAATACTATGAACTCCATGTAATGGACTATATTAGCAGTGATTGTCGTCCTAGATCATGCAGATGGAAGATAATATATGGAAACTGCATCTACCTTTATGCAATAAGAGAGACTTTGCTCGCATTGATACTACTGCAAGAGAGACAATCACAGTGTCAGATGCCCTGTGTCTGGCTAGTATTATTCCAGAATGACCTACATATGACGCGATCATTATCTTGTCAAGTATAAATGATAAAAGGATCAGCGTAGTCGACACAAAGATATATTTATACAATATAATATGATCGCGACCAATCTAAATTATGCAAATGGTATTTCTCTATATAGAAATTTGTGTTTTATCCCATTGCATGAATATTAATAGCTCTATGACACATAGCCACCATGCCTGTTCTCTTTGAAGGAGGGAGAGAATCAACGTCCCCATTTCCCCCAAGGTTTTAGGTCACAAAGCAGATCATAAAGATCTTTTACAATCCAAACAGAAGCGACATTGGTGAACGATGGCGTTAATGCAAGAGGTAGACCCTATGCCGACATGCTTACCTCCCTTCGTTCATATTTTGTGCCTTTGCTATATTTCAACCATCATTATACCGTACCAGGATTCGTCAAGAAGGACCGTTTCGAGAAACTTCAGGAACGATGCAGGGAATTTCAAATAAATGTTTAAAAATCACAATTTTGAAATCGATCTTTAATGTTTGAGAAGCTACAAGTGATAAATAGTGATGGACATTACCCTATCTGGCCTGATTTATTCTTTGAGGGGGGAGGGCCTGTCGACCTAGTGGGATGTGCATTTCGCAACCTCCACTGAATATTTTTCTTATTCCTTGAGCTAGTGGGCTGAATCTTGCCGCACTATACCCTTGGGTCAAGCCCTACCAGATTTTATTTTTTTTTAATCCGAGCCGGCCGTTATGATGACGTCAAATTGACGTCATTCAAAAAGGCAGGAATTTTTGGTAGATTTTTCGGCCAAATTTTTCGATTGTTTTATTTAAGTATTTTCTTCGCTAAAAATGTATGATAAATTAGTCAATAATAATCGGATGTAAAATAAAATAGTTTTTGTCCACTCTTCCTCGCAGAAAACCAGGAATTTTGAAGATAAATGAAAAAAACATTTTCCTGGTATGGGGTTACGAATGAAGGCTCAAATGTCCCTAATATTATAAAGTAAAAAGTTACGGGGTTTCAATATTGTATAGAGATGGCGTAGAAAATTCGCTGGTAGGGTTAAGCAGGGATTGGTTGTTGAGGCATCGGAGAGAAATAATCCTGTGGAGAGATTGTTATGGAAAGTGGCGAGCTGATAATCCCCTGCCAAGTGTTCTTTATCTAGATTTATTATTGCCACACACATAATCAATCTTAAATGCACCCTTGAGTCATGTATTTCTTTTTGGTGTATTCCTGCAATGGTCCTGAGCATAAGTGGACAATAAAGTATTATGTGATTCAATTTGTCAGAATGGTAAATCTGCCGGCTATAAATCTGGCAAACTCAATCCTGGCGAAATAGATAAATTCCTGCGGTGGATGGGCCGCACTAAATCAATATTGATAACGAGTTGTTGAAAGCCAAAATCAGTAGATTCTATCTGGAGTTGCAGTAATTATTATATGGTTCGCATGCAGAGTCGATGAGGGACATAAGCTATTTAGGATGCCGTATTATAACCAGATTCAATGATGTGGATTGCTTAATGCCGCTATCATGCTACTTAGTTACAGTTAGTGATATCCAGTGACAGGCTGTGGAAAGACATGAAAGCGCCGAGGATAAACTGAACATAAATAGACAAGATTACTTTCACGAAGAGTAGCTGTGGAATACAAGCGGCTACGAGATCAACGAGAAGTTGCAAATTATCATGACAGTAAGTGTCAGAGGAACTTCTCTATGATGTTGTTGCTAGTCGTCCAATCCGTCATTCAATATTCCGCCGTCGTCTATTAAAGAATGCCCCCATCTATAATCCAAACACTTGATTCATATAACAGCGTAGCGCTATAGTATACATAAACATGGGCCAGTTTCCTACAAGAGAGAAGCTGTCAACAGAAGGCTTTTAGAATCTGGTCATATATTCTCCCAATTTCAAGACAATTAGGTCACAACGAACATGATATTTTTCCTTTATCAGTACTGTTGGTCACGTTAGCTTCCCGTTGTTTTGAAGAAAGGCCTGGTGACCCCCAAATGTTTCGCATTTTTTTTTTAACTAACTTCTTCATTTAATTATTGATGGAAGCAATGGCAGTACAGCTTTGCTTTATCGAATCATATGTTATTAGATTGTATGCTCCCAGTAGCATACAGGAAGGCAAACAAAGAATAGATGTACTGTTTGATAGACAGTATTTTTGAGTTATATAATATACATTAAACCGATTGGGAATAATGCTCTACATCTGACAAGAGCTATATGTATTGGGTGTGGACGACTGTTCTTTTTTTTATAGCTGATATTGATCCACACCTGTCTATGAATTTCCTTCCAGTCATCTACCAGTACGTGCCATAATTCTTAGAAAATTTCCTACAGTTCCATTAGGTCAAAGCACAGTATAAATAAACAAGAACTTAAAAGACAAATCCCTTTTCTCTGTCGTCTCTACTGGAAAGAATATTCAAAGACTCCCAATCTCTGTCTGAACAAGTACTCTGTCTAACGTAATGCTTATAAATCGTTATCGCAACAGATGTATAAATCGATACTCTGAACTCCATGTAAAATCGATACCATAAACTCCATGTAATGGACTATATTAACGGTGCTTTGAAGGATGTATGTATACCTACAATACATGCCGGTATGAGGGAAAGCGAAAGCAGTGATTGTCGCCCTAGATCATGCAGATGGAAGGTAATATAATTACAGTAATAGATGCCCTGTGTCTGGTTAGTGTTATTCCAGAAAGATCTACATATGGCGCGTACATTATCTTGCCAAGTATGAATGATAAATGGATCAATGTAGTCGACACAAATATATAATTTTACACTATATTATGATCGGAACCAATCTAAATACTAATATGTCAATTGAATTTCTCCATATAGCAACATTTTACTCCATGGCATGAATATTAAATAGCTCTATGACACGTAGTCAACATACATGTATCTGTGCCCTTTGACTTGTTGGGGAAGGGGGAGAGAATCACCGTCCTTTTGGGACCATTTCGCAACCTCAAATGAATATTTTTGTTATCCCTTGAGCTAGTGGGCTGAAACCTACCGTACTATATCCTTGGGTCAAGCCCTACCAGAATTTTTTTTTTAAATCCAATCCGGCCGTCATGATGGCGTCACAGTGACGTTATTTTAAAAAGCAGCCATTTTTGGTCTTTTATTTTTCGGTCAGATTTTTCGATTGTTTCATTTAATTAAGTGTTTTCTTCGCCAAAAATATATGACAAATTAGTAAATAATAATCTGATGTAAAATAAAATAGTTTTTGTCCACTCTTCCTAGCAGAAAACCAGGAATTTTGAAGATAAATGACCAAAAAAAAACATTTTCCTGGTACCTCTCATAGCCGTCATTTTTAATTTACCCATGATCCTCTGCTCATGGGGTCACGAAAAAAGGCTCAAAATGTCGCTAATATTATAAAATAAAAAGTCAAGGGGTTTCAATATTATACGGAGATGGCGTAGAAAGTTCGATAGAAAGACTTTCGTGGAAAGAGCTGTTAGGGTTAAGCAGAGATTGGTTGTTGAGGCATCGGGGAGAAATAATCCTTTGGAGAGATTATTATGGAAAGTGACGGGCTGGTAATCCCCTGCCAAGTGTTCTTTATCTAGATTTATTATTGCCACACACATAATCAATCTTAAATGCACCCTTGAATCGTGTATTTCTTTTGGTGTATTCCTGCCATTGGTCCTGAGCATAAGTGGACAATAAAGTATTAAGTGATTCAATTTGTCAGAATGGTAAATCTGCCGGCTATAAATTTAGAAACTCAATCCTCGCGAAATAGATGAACTCCTGCGGTGGATGGGCCGCACTAAATCAATATTGATAACGAGTTGTTGAAAGCCAAAATCAGTAGATTCTATCTGGAGTTGCAGTAATTATTATATGGTTCGCATGCAGAGTCGATGAGGTACATAAGCTATTTAGGATGCCGTATCATAACCAGATTCAATGATGTGGATTGCTTAATGCCGCTATCATGCTACTTAGTTACAGTTAGTGATATCCAGTGCCAGACTGTGGAAAAACATGGAAAAGCCGAGGATAAACTGAACATAAATAGACAAGATTACTTTCATGAAGAGTAGCTGTGGAATACAAGCGGCTACGAGATCAACGAGAAGTTGCAAATTATCATGACAGTAAGTGTCAGAGGAACTTCTCTATGATGTTGTTGCTAGTCGTCCAATCCGTCATTCAATATTCCGCCGTCGTCTATTAAAGAATGCCCCCATCTATAATCCAAACACTTGATTCATATAACAGCGTAGCGCTATAGTATACATAAACATGGGCCAGTTTCCTACAAGAGAGAAGCTGTCAACAGAAGGCTTTTAGAATCTGGTCATATATTCTCCCAATTTCAAGACAATTAGGTCACAACGAACATGATATTTTTCCTTTATCAGTACTGTTGGTCACGTTGGCTTCCCGTTGTTTTGAAGAAAGGCCTGGTGACCCCCAAATGTTTCGTACTTTTTTTTAACTAACTTCTTCATTTAAATATTGATGGAAGCAATGGCAGTACAGCTTTGCTTTATCGAATCATATGTTATTAGATTGTATGCTCCCAGTAGCATACAGGAAGGCAAACAAAGAAATAGATGTACTGTTTGATAGACAGTATTTTTGAGTTATATAATATACATTAAACCGATTGGGAATATTGCTCTACATCTGACAAGAGCTATATGTATTGGGTGTGGACGACTGTTCTTTTTTTTATAGCTGATATGGATCCACACCTGTCTATGAATTTCCTTCCAGTCATCTACCAGTACGTGCCATAATTCTTAGAAAATTTCCTACAGTTTCATTAGGTCAAAGCACAGTATAAATTAACAAGAGCTTAAAAGACAAATCCCTTTTCTCTGTCGTCCCTACTGGAAAGAATATTCAAAGACTCCCAATCTCTGTCTGAACAAGTACTCTGTCTAACGTAATGCTTATAAATCGTTATCGCAACAGATGTATAAATCGATACTCTGAACTCCATGTAAAATCGATACCATAAACTCCATGTAATGGACTATATTAACGGTGCTTTGAAGGATGTATGTATACCTACAATACATGCCGGTATGAGGGAAAGCGAAAGCAGTGATTGTCGCCCTAGATCATACAGATAGAAGGTAATATAATTACAGTAATAGATGTCCTGTGTCTGGTTAGTGTTATTCCAGAAAGATCTACATATGGCGCGTACATTATCTTGCCAAGTATGAATGATAAATGGATCAACGTAGTCGACACAAATATATAATTTTACACTATATTATGATCGGAACCAATCTAAATACTAATATGTCAATTGAATTTCTCCATTTAGGAACATTTTACTCCATGGCATGAATATTAAATAGCTATATGACACGTAGTCACCATATCTGTGCCCTTTGACTTGTTGGGGAAGGGGGAGAGAATCACCGTCATTTTGGGACCATTTCGCAACCTCAAATGAATATTTTTGTTATCCCTTGAGCTAGTGGGCTGAAACCTACCGTACTATATCCTTGGGTCAAGCCCTTCCAGAATTTTTTTTTTTAAATCCAATCCGGCATTTTAAAAATCAGGCATTTTTGGTCTTTTACTTTTCGGTCAGATTTTTCGATTGTTTCATTTAATTAAGTGTTTTCTTCGCCAAAAATATATGACAAATTAGTAAATAATAATCTGATGTAAAATAAAATAGTTTTTGTCCACTCTTCCTAGCAGAAAACCAGGAATTTTGAAGATAAATGACCAAAAAAATCCATTTTCCTGGTACCTCTCATCGCCGTCATTTTTAATTTACCCATGATCCTCTGCTCATGGGGTCACGAAAAAAGGCTCAAAATGTCCCTAATATTATAAAATAAAAAGTCACGGGGTTTCAATATTATACGGAGATGGCGTAGAAAGTTCGATAGAAAGACTTTCGTGGAAAGAGCTGTTAGGGTTAAGCAGAGATTGGTTGTTGAGGCATTGGGGAGAAATAATCCTGTGGAGAGATTATTATGGAAAGTGACGGGCTGATAATCCCCTGCCAAGTGTTCTTTATCTAGATTTATTATTGCCACACACATAATCAATCTAAAATGCACCCTTGAATCATGTATTTCTTTTGGTGTATTCCTGCTATGGTCCTGAGCATAAGTGGACAATACAATATTATGTGATTCAATTTGTCAGAATGGTAAATCTGCCGGCTATAAATCTGCCAAACTCAATCCTGGCGAGATAGATAAACTCCTGCGGTGGATGGGCCGCACTAAATCAATATTGATAACGAGTTGTTGAAAGCCAAAATCAGTAGATTCTATTTGGAGTTGCAGTAATTATTATAGGGCTCGCATACCGGGACGATGAGAGACATAAGCTATTTAGGATGCCGTATCATAGCCAGAGTAAATGATGCGGATTGCTTAATGGCGCTATCGTGATACTTAGTTACAGTTAGTGATATTCAGTGCCAGACTGTGGGAAAACATGAAAACGCCCATAATAAACTTTGTTCCTCGGATGATTTATTTGAATCTCGTTTTACAGATAAAAAATCTATTTATTCTTTAATAATATTTGGGTATCTGTTTCTAAAATAGTTCGAGATAAGAGGTGTTAAAAAAACGAAGCTGCCAACCCGTGCTATTGGAAGTAAGTAAACATTTCGAAGAACATATCCCGGTGCGTTAGAGGACTCAGTCCTTGCGGGGTATATCACGTATTCACTGGACAGACGGATGGTCAACAATGAGAACTTAGTGGGTCTGGAGAGGAGCCAATACATGAATACCGTTGTGAAAGAAACGGTGGTCCCCAGACACCAGTGTCCAATCTCCTATGTTGTACCTAGGGTGGACTCTTCAGCTGTCAGTGACCGGACTGAGTTAATTCATAGAAAGCGAACACTCATACCAGTTTTCATTACTGACAACGAAGAACAAGTTATGTAACTATGTATGCTATTATCTAAATGTAATTAATTGTCATTGTGATATATTACCGCCACTCAAATTGGAGAGCACAGAGAGAAATGGTCTATCAATCTGCAATCAGAACCAAACAAAATTGTCTCACATTCATATGAAACAACTCTGCACGAATATCCTTTTTATGTAGCCCTGTACCAAAACAACCCTTCACAAACTAGATCTCTGACTCTTATACTACCTGCCTTAGCAAAAGTATGACATGATCTACCAGGGGTGCACTATGGTGTACCATGGTGTTTTTCGATGTAACCCATGGTACACCTTAGTACATTTTCACAAGGGCAGTGGATAGGCAATATTTAGATTGATACAATAGATATCGAACCATATGTAACTATTGTCAAAGATCTGTAGTTAGATGTTGGTTATTGATCTGCATCTAAAAGATAACCCAATATACAATCATGGTAATATCAAGCCCAACAATCTACCGTTTACTTTTTTATGCTACTGGTCTTTAACCGATAATCAGTTGGTTATTCGTTCTGCCATTTCATTACAAGTCATGATTTGTAGAATATCCCATTGTTCCATTCAAGCAAATTGTATAGAGATCAGAATATCTAGTTTCTGAATTGTAGAGTATATACTTATCAGAATACAACATAATTGCCTTACTACACATACATGGTTATTGGCAAAAGAAATTCTAGCAATATGTCGCTGAATTATTAAGGAAATGTCATCTAAATTATCTCCCACATACCTGATCCCACATATATGATTGATGTGTCATATAGTGTATGATATGGATATGATCGTTCAACTATGCCGCTCAGGTAATTTATGGGTTAGCTTTCAAAAGGTCACCACCGTTATACTCTCGAAAACAAGTATCAAATTTCGTGTGGAGATATATATCACCATGATGTAGTAATTCGGACTGTAGAAAAGCTTTCCCAGAAGCCCTAGCGGCCGATGGCCTCACCAGCTGGCCACAGTATCTAGTCTGCTCATTTTTGAACAATCATTACGAAGAAATCAATCGATTGGCTTCGCATAAAATTGTCCTGTTTACAACCTGTATAACAATTCTGCAAAATGACGTGAGATTTATAATCCATCACGTTTAAATAACTTGTTAGTGATCTCTATATACAACTCCATAATACTTGTGTCATTTACCGCGGCTGAATTGCATGGCAGATAACGTCATAATTGTTATATACTGTTTTAGACTCATACGTGGGTTGGTTGATTAGTTTGTCTATTTCTATAGTCATAATTGCTGTTCTTAAAGTGTTGTTCTCGGGAACAAAGGCCAAGAAAGTCGTATAAGATGTGTACGATTTGACATTCGGGAATTTGGTTGGGCATGGGTCGACATACCCACTGACCGCCTGTTATTAACTTATATATGTCAAATTATGATGTCAACCTATACAACTAAACTTTTCAGTCAGAGACCATTAAATTGGATCGTGGGGCAAAACATTTCCGGGTGATCCACCGTTATCATTTTACTTTGGGTACTCGAAAGCCTGGTGTTTATCAGCTGAATAAGTTGGGAAAATGAGTAGTTTTCGTTTAACATTTTTCGCTACATTCACACCAATCTCCGACCAAAATTCGGTAAAAATACGCATAATGACTTTTCTTCATATCAATGCCGATAAATGCTAGCACTGAGAGCAAATCGTACAGAAATACCAGGAACACGAAAAAGGTGTCCTTTCATGAGTGAAAATGTGCCGTAGTTACATTTGTTTATCCCATGAATCGAGCAATCGCGCGCAACAAATTGCATTTCGAGAGTACAAAACTGACTACAGATAACAATTTCGTTCGATGACCTAAGTTGATAATTTGAATAACGAATCTCCAACGTAGTAATATTAGGTTAATGGAATAAAAAGTATGTGATTTCGTTCGAATTTTTTTGCACACGGCGCTTTGCAGATGACGTTAAAGAGAAACAACTTCTCCGAAATCACGTCTAGCATGGTTTTCCTGTGATCCACCCGGAAGGAGTTCCATACAAATCCAATTTTGCGTCTACAGCGCACGTTTCTGTGCATGTAACAAAATAGATAGAATTGAATGAAACTGAACATAAATAGACAATATTACTTTTACGAAGAGCAGCTCTGGGATACAAGCGGCTACGAGATCAACGAGAAGTTGCAAATTAGCCCATTATCATGACTGTACGAGTCAGGGGAACTTCTCTATGATGTTGTTGCTAGGCGTCTAGACCGTCATTCAATATTCCGCCGTCGACCATTAAAGAATGCCCGCGTCAAAAATCCAAAGACCTGATTCATATAACAGCGTAGCGCCATAGTATACATATACATATGCCACTTTCCTTCAAGAGAGAAGCTGTCAACAGAAGGCTTTTAGAATATGGTCATTTATTCTCGAAATTTCAAGGCAATTAGACCACAACGAACATGGTATTTTTCCTTTATCAGTATGGTTGGTCACGTTGGCTTCCTGTTGTATTGAAGAAATTACAACACATATAAGGGTAGTGGGAAGAGGTGCCGACATACTGACTGCGTCACATGACTCAACAGAATAATCTTCTGGTTAAACTATTCTAAAGCACATACCAAGAATCTAACGATTCGTGATATGTGTTGTATCTCAGGTACGCTTTTATTGTACCTGTTCATGTGGCAACTTGGATGATATGACCACACGGCCCCTAGCACCGGCATAAGCGGTATTAGGCCTGGTGAGCCCCAAATGTTTCGCGTTTTTTTTATATCAATTCATTCTTCACTAAGATCAATTAAATTTATTGATGGAAGCAATGGCAGTACAGCTTTACTTTATCGAATCATATGTTATTAGATTGTATGCTCCCAGTAGCATACTGAAAGGCAAACAAAGAAATACATGTACTGTTTGATAGATGATAGTATTTTTCAGTTCTATAATATACATTAAACCGATCGGGTAATGCTCTACATCTGACAAGAGCCATATGTATTGGGTGTGGACGACTGTTCTTTTCTTATAGCTGATATTGACCCACACCTGTATATGAACTTCCTACCAGTCATCTACCAGTACGATCCATAATTCTTAGAAAATTTCCTACAGTTCCATTAGAGCAAAGCACAGTATAAAGTAAACCACAACTTAGAATAGAAATCCCTTTTCCCTGTTGTCTCTGCTGGAAAGAATATTCAAAGACTCACAATCTCTGTCTGAACAAGTACTCTGTCTAATATAATGCTTATAAATCGTTATCTCAACAGATGTATAAATCGATACTATGAACTCCATGTAAAATCGATACTATAAACTCCATGTAATGGACTATATTAACGTTGCTTTGAGGGATATGTCTACCTACAATACATGTAGGTATGACAGAAAGCGAAAGCAGTGACTGTCGCCCTAAATCATGCTGACGGAACCTAATATATGGATAATGCAAGTGCCTTTATGTAATGAGAGGGGCTTTCTCTCCCATTTATGCTAATACAAGAGGGGCAATTACAGCGATAGATGCCCTATGTCTGGCTAGTATTATTCCAGAAAGACCTACATATGTCGCGTACATCATCTTGCCAAGCATAAATGGTAAACGGATCAACGTAGTCGATATAAATATATATTTGTACACTATAATATGATCGGAACCAATCTAAATACTAATATGTCAATTGTATTTCTCCATATACATGTAGGAACTTTTTACCCCATGGCAGGAATATTTAATAGCTCTAGGATACGTAGTCATCATATCTGTGTCCTTTGACTTGTTGTTGGGGAAAGGGGGGATGGGGGCGGAGAATCACCGTCTCCAGGTTTTAGGTCACAAAGTAGATCATATATTAAAGGTCTCTTACCATCCAAACAGAAGCGACATTGATGAACGATGGCGTTATTGCAAGAGTAGACCCCATGCCGACATGCTTACCTCCTTTCGTTGCTATTTTGTGCCTTTGCTATATTTCAACCATCATTATTCTGTGCCGGGATTCGTCAGGAAGGACCTTTTCAAGAACGATACGAGGAATTTCATGTAAATCTCCCAAAATCTCATCCCAGAAATCGATCTTTAATGTTTGAGAAGCTACATGTGATAAATAGTGATGTACATTAAACCTATCTGGCCTGGTCCTTTTGGGACCTGTCGACCTAGTGGGATGTGCATTTCGCAACCTCAACTGAATATTTTTTCTTATCCCTTGAGCTAGTGAGCTGAAACTTACCGTACTATATCCTTGGATCACTCCCTACCGGAATTTTTTTTTTAAAAATCCAAGCCGGCCGTCATGATGATGTCACAGTGACGTTATTTAAAAAAACAAGCATTTTTGGTCTTTTTGTTTGGTCAGATTTTTCCATTGTTTCATTTAATTAAGTGTTTTCTTCCCTAATATTATAAAGTAAAAAGTCACGGGGTTTCAATATTGTACGGAGATGGCGTAGAAAGTTCGATAGAAAGACTTTCGTAGAAAGAGCTGGTAGGGTTAAGCAGGGATTGGTTGTCGAAGCATCGGAGAGAAATAATCCTGTGTTATGGAAAGTGGCGGGCTGATTATCCCCTGTCAAGTGCCACACACATAATCAATCTTAAATGCATCCTTGAATCATATATTTCTTTTTGTGTATTCCTGCCATTGGTCCTGAGCATAAGTGGACAAAAAAGTATTATGTGATTCAATTTGTCCGAATGGTAAATCTGCCGGCTATAAAGCTGGGAAACTCAATCTTCGCGAAATAGATAAGCTCCTGCGGTGGATGGGCCGCACTAAATCAATATTGATAACGAGTTGTTGAAAGCCAAAATCAGTAGATTCTATCTGGAGTTGCAGTAATTAATGTAGGGCTCGCATACAGGGGCGATGAGAGACATAAGCTATTTAGGATGCCGTATCATAGCCAGAGTAAATGATTCGGATTGCTTTAATGGCGCTATCGTGATACTTAGTTACAGTTAGTGATATCCAGTGCCAGACTGTGGGAAAACATAAAAACGCCCAGGATAAACTTTGTTCCGCCGATGATTTATATGAATCTCGTTTTACAGATAAAAAATCTATTTATTCTTCAATAATATTTGGGTATCTGTTTCTAAAATAGTTCGAGATAAAGAGGTGTTAAAAAAACGAAACTGCCAACCGTGCTATTGGAAGTAAGTAAACATTTCGAAGAAAGATATCCCGGTTTTAGATGACTCAGTCCTTGCGGAGCATATCACGTATGCACTCGACAGAAGGATGGTCAACAGTAAGAACTTAGTGGGTCTGGAGAGCAGCCAATACGTGAATACCGGTGTGAAAGAAACGGTTTTCCCCAGACACCAGTGACCGGCCTGCTAAGCTGTACCTAGAGTGGACTCTCATATCCAATTGATGCTTTTCAGATGTCAGTGAGCGGGCTGGGTTATATCATAGAAGAATATCTGGGTGCCGCCGTTTCTGTTACACCGGCATATATCAACTTCCTTTGTAAATATCTCATGGCAAACGGCGCTAGGCAATTTACTGACAATTTTCATTACTGACAACGAAGAACAAATTATTTATCTATGTATGCTATCATCTAAATGTAATTAATTTTCGTTGTCATATCTTACCGCCGCTCAAATTGGAGAGCACAGAGCCAAATAGTCTGTCAATACTGGCGTTCTGAGTGTCAACTGATGCACCTCTCTTGATAGCTGCGTATGTATACAAGCATCAGTTCCAATATTCAATAGCCAGCCGTGGTCCAAAATGAAATCCCGATCCACGAGAATTACCTGAGCAATCAGGTTTACAGCTTAACAACATGGGCGTTTTCCAGGTTGACAACATGAGAGGCACAGTGAACAATCCGAAATCACTAATTGACTAAGAAAATCGGACCAAGGAAACATCTTGCTGTCGAATCGGGAAATGTCGAATCGCTTACAAAATTGAAGTTACAAACTTGAAGACATTGACTGCGGTAGCCTGGTGGAAGCAATTTTAGTGTAGCGAAAATATAATTAAGAATCATTGCGTGGAATAATCGCACTAGCTACACGAGCCACAGGGAAGAGGCGCACTATACATGTACATGTAGTTCAATGAAGATCCATACTTCATGCAAGGATCACGAAAGAATGCAGAAAATAGCCAAGTCTGTGAAAAACACTGGGCTAGACCGTGGACTTGTCTGCTCTTCAGATGCCTGGACAATAGATCTTTACATGAAGTACCAACCTTACTAAACAATTGTAACGATATGGGCGACACATGTCAGTTTAATCGTGGCCAATCCAGGAGACGTCGATCGAGTACAGATCGTTGATGGTTTTATCCATAAATCTCAAACGTCTCAGTAACTAGTTGCTTTAAGCATAGGTAATTCCAAGTTGCATCAGAAATATATCATGTATCTCAGTCCCTAGTTGAATGCAACTGTTCGTGTGATATACACCTGAAGTAGTCCCTTCGGACTATGGTTATGTCTACCCCATAACATTTCTAACGAAAATCAAGAGACACGGTAACAGCATGGAATCTTGAAGGTCTACTGCAATCAACAAGATATCATGACCATTACCCTGCAGTCCAGACTGATGTTTGGTGGATCTTCTACACTCAATAATCAATTATTGATGGAAGCAATGAGAGCTGTACCTGATACCGAATCAAGTTTCAGTGCATGTATAAGCTCTCGACAGCATATAGCAAGCGAAAAAAAAAGAGGAAAAAGATATATTGTTTGACAGATAGTATTGTAGGTAATACATTATACTTCAGCTGATATTTATACCAAGATTATTTTCATTATTCCATTATGAGCCATGATCCGTAAAAAATTTCAAGGTAAACCACGATCTAAAATAGAAACACTTATTCTCTGCTGTCTCTAATGAAAATTATATAAACAGTAGAATTTATTTATATTCTATATCAAAAGCCCTGTATGCCTGAAAATGTAATTTACCTAATCCAACACTCATCAATGAAAAATCAATAGTGATACTGAGCCTTGTTGAATACTCAGATCTCCCTGTAATGGACGATTTCTATATTGCTTCTAAAGATATACGTCGAACTTGATCACGAAGAAGGAATATAATATCTGCGTATATTGTTATGAATGACAAGCACTGGTCGTCATTGTTATGCTTGTTATTATATTGTTATTATTCCAGAACGAATTACATACCACGCATTCCCAGTATCTGACCAAGTAGCAAGAAGAACTGGCTCAGCGTAGATCACTCATCAGATGTAATGGAATAGAGTTGTGTATATATGGAGCTTTTCTTTACATGTTTAACTCCATTCGTTCATAGTCTGTTTCTTTGTTATGCCTCAGCCATCATTTTGTTTTACAGGTATTTGACTAGCTGTTCCGTTTTAAGAAATTTCACGATCTGGTTATAATACTAATAGTTACTGTAAATCCTCAAAATTCTAACGATGAAAACCTTTTATTATTTTCCCAAACCTACAGGTTCGCGTGATAGCCAGTGATGGGCATTTAGCATAAACTAATTGAAGAGCATCAGGGTGAGGAGATACTTTCAAAAGCGGATAAGTCGGGGAAATGATAATCCCTGCTATGTTTTTTTTTGATGTCGTTCAACCTAATCAGTCGTAAATGTACTGCTAATATTTCTCTATTTTTCATTCCTGCCAGTGAATCTGGGGCATCAGCGCGTCATAAAGTTTAGTGTTATTCAATTTGACAGCACAGTAGATCTGCCCGAGACAAATTGCTCACTCAGTTCCCTCGAGATAGATAAACTCTTCTAATGGATGGAACTTTTAAAATCAATATTGATAACAAGTTGCTGAAAAGGCGCGTCAGCAGATTTTATTTTGAGTCGCATTAATTAGTATAGGTTACATATGCTTGATGGTGGAATATCATAGCCAGATTCAATGCTGTGATCCAATGATGATAAGTGGTACTATCCATGTTAGTGATACATGATCAGTGGCAGAATGTGTGGAACGGGTACACTTTTTTCCGTGGATGATTTATATAAAGATAAATAAGCTATATATTCTACAATAATATTTGGGTACTAGTATCTGTTTTAAAATAGCTCCTGATAAGAGACATTAATAAACAAAGCTGCCAACCATGTTATCGGAGGTAACTAAACATTTGGATTAACCATATCACGGTATCAGATGACTGGGTCAATGTCAGGCACACCACGTATCCCACCGAAAGGCGAAATATCTTGGTAAAGGTACAGCCGCACCAGTTGGCTGCATCTGCAGACAAACAAATCCCTCATTACCGGCGTATATCTTTCTACCTTAATATCTTGTGGTAACAGGTTCTAGATACACTAATATATGGATATTGCGCCAGCCTTTAGATAGCGAGAGGGACTTTCTCTTCCATTTATGCTAGTGCAAGAGGGACAATTACAGTGATAGATGCCCTGTGTCTGGCTAGTATTATTCCAGAAAGATCTGCATATGGCGCGTACATTATCTTGCCAAGTATGAATGATAAATGGGTCAAAGTAGTAGACACAAATATATAATTATACACTATATTATGATCGAGACCAATCTAAATACTAATATGTCAATTGAATTTCTCCATATTGGAACTTTATACCCCATGGCATGAATATTTAATAGCTCTATGACACCATGTCTGTGCCCTTTGACTTGTTGTTGGGGAAGGGGAGAGAGAATCACCGTCCCCATTTTC
Organism: Hanleya hanleyi; assembly: GCA_036873755.1. Classification (NCBI taxonomy): domain Eukaryota; kingdom Metazoa; phylum Mollusca; class Polyplacophora; order Lepidopleurida; family Hanleyidae; genus Hanleya; species Hanleya hanleyi. Next base: position 17,588 of record JAVTVY010011232.1, on the reverse strand, counting down.
CCCAAGGTTTTAGGTCACAAAGCAGATCATATATTAAAGGTCTATTACAATCCAAACAGAAGCGACATTGGTGGACGATGGCGTTATTGCAAGAGGAAGACCCTAGGCGGACATGCTTACCTCCTTTTTGTGCCTTTGCTATATTTCAACCATCATTATTCTGTACCGGGATTCGTCAGGAAGGACCGTTTCAAGAAACTTCAAGAACGATACGAGGAATTTCAAGTAAATCTCTAAAAAATCCCAATCCTGAAATCGATCTTTAATGTTTGAGAAGCTACATGTGATAAATAGTGATGGACATTAACCCTATCTGGCCTGGTCCTTTGGGACCTGTCGACCTAGTGGGGATGTGCATTTCGCAACCTCAACTGAGTATTCCTCTTATCCCTTGAGCTATTGGGCTGAAGCTTTCCGCACTATATCCTTGGGTCAAGTCCTACCAGAATTTTTTTTTTTAAATCCAAGCCGGCCGTTATGATGACGTCACAGTCGCGTCATTTAAAAAAGCAGGCATTTTTGGTCTTTTTTCGGTCAGATTTTTCGATTGTTTCATATAATTAAGTGTTTTCTTCGCTAAAAATATATAACAAATTAGGAAATAATAATCTGAAGTGAAATAAAATAGTTTTTGTTCACTTTTCCTAGCAGAAACCAGGAATTTTGAAGATAAATAAGGGGTCACGTCCAATTAATCGAGGCATTTTCTCGATGCCTTCGAGATGGATCGAGAAATTTCTCGGCTGAAACCGGGAGGGCAGAACCGGGACCCCTGGCGACGTCTCCCGGTTTGCTCCCGGTTCTATCTCGATCGAAACATTCCGGTTTTCGAGATGGTTACGATATTGATCGGTAATCTCGAAGGGGGTCCCGGTTTCACTATGTCCATGTTTTATTGCCGTTAATTTGGTCTATCTTAGGGGTCACGTCCAATCGATCGAGACGGTTTCTCGATAAACGAGTAAAACCGATAAATATCTCCTCTCGAAGGGTCCCGGTTTATCTCTATCGATTGTCGTCCCGGTTTGCTCCCGGTTTTCTCTCGAAGTAAAAGTCCATCTCGAACCCCCTCGAAATAAATCGACTTGCTTCGAGTATGGAATCGAGATGCCTTCAAATGAAGGTTTGAACCATTCGGAAGGCGTATGTTCACTCTATGTTTACTTCTCTGTGGCACCGAGACTAATCTCGGCGAGCACATATGCATTAAGCCATGGATAATGAAGTAAAGTAAACATGATTCTTTTAACATTATTTTGTTATTCCGTCTAGAGATCTGTAGTCGCATACTTGCTCTGACAGCGCAATTTTTACGCACGGAAAGGAATAAAACATCACAAATTGAATTACATAATTTGGCTCAATATTTTTCAGTGTAAATTATTTCGAACCTGCTTTAGAATTCAAATCACTTTATGAGATATATCCAGGTACTGCGAATTGAACTAAATTCTACAAGTCTGGAATAAAATTCCATGTTTTTGTTCTGAAGGTATATCAGAACGGGAGATTTTCGTTGATATTAGTTATTTGATAGGATCGTGACTTGAATAATTAGTGTACCTGATTTCTTCAATGTTTCCCCGGTTTTCAGAAATACAGCAGCTTTAAAGACCACAGGAGCGGCCGGTAATGCATTGGACACCGGATAATATGAACAAACGCGCGATCGAAGTGTTTGAGCATTCCATATAAGCTTTTCACACTGGCAACACGTGATATTGTTGTTGTAAAATGTACAAGAACGTTGATTTAAAGCTTAATTGGGCGCTAATTACTTCCATTAATTAGTTAATTTGCTAGACACATGAAACTAGCAATAAATAATAGAACGGAAATATCTTATTAATCCCCTCCAAAAGTATTTTTCCTAGTTTTTCTAGGAAACCCCTCTCTATATTCGCTGCTGTTACAAGCCGACGGTTTCCGCGTACCGACTGTGGTGTGAATTATCAACACCTCTAGTTCCGATTGTCATTATTGTCATTATTAACCTCTACCAGGCAAACTTATATCAAAAATAAACTTTGTTGATATAACTGTACAATCTCCTTACACGAACTGTATCTCAAGACAGTAATTCTCAGTAAAATGGAATCTGCAATGAATAATACAAAATTATGTTTTGAATTACTCACTAAAACACCGGTCACACTTCTTTTTTCGGTTGAAACGATCCATGTTTCGTTTCAAAACAATATTGTGGAACAATAATTATCGCATACTTCAATATCATTATTATTCAGATTATATCCAGTTGATTTGTCATTTATTTCGCGTCGAATAATAATCAGATATACAACCAATGTGTGAGAAAATCATTCAATTTTATATTCTTAATTTATATAGATAAATGAAACGTTTTCTTTCAATTAGGTTCAGGAAACATCATATAATGGATATATCGATTAAACATTTAATAACATGAAAAAACCCCAAAACAATCAGTTGTCGGGATTGTATTTTAGGTTGCGATATGCTTATACGACGATAGCCCCCAAACTATTTTACTCGCACAACAATCTGATCGCCTGAGAAGCTAAGAAACGACCAATTGAAGTGCAACAAACGCGTACATATACAAACCGGGACCCCCTTCGAGATTACCGATCAATTTCCTGTCCATCTCGAAAACCGGGACGTTTCGATCGAGTTAGAACCGGGAGCAAACCGGGAGACGTCGCCAGGGGTCCCGGTTCTGCCCTCCCGGTTTCAGCCGAGAAATTTCTCTTCCATCTCGAAGCCATCGAGAAAGTGCCTCGATTAATTGGACTTCTTAACTTCTCAGGCGATATGAGTGTTGCGCTGGTATCATATTTTTGGGGCGCTCGTCACCGACGTATATCGCGGCCAAAATATAATTCAAAAACAGATTTTTTAAATATGATTTCAATGTTATTCATCGTTTAATCGATATATCTATGTCCTAATGTTTCGTGAATTCAATTGAGCGAAAACTTGCATTTATCTATATATAAAGTATGAATATATAATTTAGTGAACTTCTCTCACATCGATAATTGATTATCTGACTAGTATCCGTCGCGGAATAAAGGACACATCGACTGGTTTTGATCTGAATAATAATGGTATGGAAGCATGCGTTAATTATTGTTCTATAAAGTTTTTTTTTACAAAACATGGATTGTTTTAACCGAAAACTGAAAGCTATGTTACGAGTTTTACTGATGTATTACCTAGATGTGTGATTTGTTTTATAATTTGGTAGTATTCATTACAGATATCATTTTTTAGAATTACTGTCTTGTGATATAGTTCAAATAAAGAGATTATATCAACAACGTTTATTTCTGACATAAGCTTGCCTGGAAGGTTAGCGGAAATACTGGCAATCGGAATTAGAGGTGTTGATAATTTACACCACAAGGGGTATGTAGAAACCCGTCGGCTTGAAACAACAGCGAAGGGAGAGGGGTTAATTTCTTTGAAAGCAAAAAGTGAAACAACACTGTTGGCGGGGGCTTAATAATATACTCACGTTCTATTATTTATTGCTGATTTCATGTGTCTGGGAAATTAACCAAATAATGGAAGTAATTTCCGCCCAATTCAGAGAGCAATCAGGTTGTATACCAACGCTTACATACATTTTACTAGAAACGATACCGTGGTTTGTTTGTCTGAAAACTTCAATCGAGCGCTTATGTTCGTTAAATATTCAGTGAATTACCAGACGCTCCTGTGATCTTCGTAGCCTCTTTATTTCTGAATACAGGGAAAATCTTTGACGATAAAGATATCTCATTCTGATCAACTTTCAGAGAAACATATAGCAATTTAATCTAGACTTGCATGATTTATTTTAATTCGCAGTTCCTGGACGTATCTTATAAACTGATTCAAATTCTAAAAAACAGCTTCAAAATAACAGAATAATAACGAGCCAGGTTATACCTTTTCAATTGGCGGTGTGTCTTTCTTTCCATTTATAACGTTTAGAGAAACTGCGCTTTCTGAGCAAGTGTGCGAAACAAAATAATGTTAAATGATGCATGTTCAATCTAATTCATTTAAATGCATATGTATTCGCCGAGATTGATCTCGCTGCCACAGAGAAGATAAATACAGCGAGCATACGCCTTCCGAATGATTCAAACTTTCATTTGGTGGCATCTCGATTCCATTCTCGAAGCATGTCGAGTTATTTCGAGGAGGATCGAGATGGTCTTGCGCTTCGTGAGAAAACCGGGAGCAAACCGGGGCAACAATCGATAGAGATAAACCGGGACCCTTCGAGACGAGATATTTATCGGTTTTACTCGTTTATCGAGAAACCATCTCGATCGATTGGACGTGACCCCTAACCAAAAATACATTTTCCTGGTACCTCTCATCGCCGTCATGTTTAATTTACCCATGATCCTCTGCTCATGGGGTTACGAAAGAAGGCTCAAAATGTCCCTAATATTATAAAGTAAAAAGTCACGGGGTTTCAATATTGTACGGAGATGGCGTGAAAAGTTCGATAGAAAGCCTTTCGTAGAAAGAGCTAGTAGGGTTAAGCAGGGATTAGTTGTTGAGGCATCGGAGAAAAATAAGCCTGTGGAGAGATTGTTATGGAAAGTGGCGGGCTGATAATCCCCTGCCAAGTGTTCTTTATCTAGATTTATTATTGCCACACACATAATCAATCTTAAATGCACCCTTGAATCATATATTTCTTTTGGCGTATTCCTGCCATTGGTCCTGAGCATAAGTGGACAATACAGTATTATGTGATTCAATTTGTCAGAATGGTAAATCTGCCGGCTATAAATCTGGCAAACTCAATCCTCTCGAAATAGATAAACTCCTGCGGTGGATGGGCCGCACTAAATCAATATTGATAACGAGTTGTTGAAAGCCAAAATCAGTAGATTCTATCTGGAGTTGCAGTAATTATTATAGGGCTCGCATACAGGGACGATGAGAGACATAAGCTATTTAGGATGCCGTATCATAGCCAGAGTAAATGATGCCGATTGCTTTAATGGCGCTATCGTGATACTTAGTTACAGTTAGTGATATCCAGTGCCAGACTGTGGGAAAACATGAAAACGCCCAGGATAAACTTTGTTCCCCGGATGATTTATATGAATCTCGTTTTACAGATAAAAAATCTATTATTCTTCAATAATATTTGAGTATCTGTTTCTAAAATAGTTCGCGATAAGAGGTGTTACAAAAACGAAGCTGCCAACCGTGCTATTGGAAGTAAGTAAACATTTCGAAGAAACATATCCCGGTTTTAGATGACTCAGTCCTTGCGGGTTATATCACGTATCCACTCGATAGAAGGATGGTCAACAGTGAGAACTGAGTGGGTCTGGAGAGCAGCCAATACATGAATACCGGTGTGAAAGAAACGGTGGTCCCCAGACACCAGTGTCCGGTCTCCTATGCTGTACCTAGTCTGGACCCTGATATCCAAGTGATGCTTTTCAGATGTCAGCGACCGGGCTGGGTTATATCATAGAAAGCCGAATATCTGGGTACCGCCGTTTCTCTTACACCGGCATATATCAACTTCCTTTGTAAATACCTCATGGCAAACGGCTCTAGGCAATTTACTGACAACGAAGAACAAGTTATTTAACTATGTATGCTATCATCTAAATGTAATTAATTTTCATTGTGATATCTTACCGCGGCTCAAATTGGAGAGCACAGAGCCAATTAGTCTGTCAAAACTGGCGTCGTCAAGTTCTGAGTGTCCACTGATGCACATCTCCTGATTGCCAATATTCAATAGACAGCAGCGGTCCAAAATGAAATCCCGATCCACGAGAATTACCTCAGCAATCAGGTTTACAGCTTAACAACATGGGCGTTTTCCAGGTTGACAGGATGAGAGGCACAGTGAACAATCCGAAATCACTAATTGACTAAGAAAATCAGACCAGGGTAACATATTAGATGTCGAATCGGGAAATGTATCACTTACAAAATTGAAGTTACAAACTTGAAGACATTGACTGGGGTAGCCTAGTGGAAGCAATTTTAGTGTAGCGAAAATATAATTAAGAATCCTTACGTGGAATAATCGCACTAGCTACACGAGTCACAGGGAAGAGGTGCACTATACATGAAGTTCAATGAAGGTCCACACTTCATCCAAGGGTCACGAAAGAATGCAGAAAATAGCCAAGTCTGTGAAAAACACTGGTCTAGACCGTGGACTTGTCTGCTCTTCAGAGGCCTGGACAATAGAACTTTACATGAAGTACCAACCTTACTAAACAATTGTAACGATATGGGTGACACATGTCAGTTTAATCGTGGCCAATCCAGGAGACGTCGAGTACAGATGGTTGAAGGTTTTATCCACAAGTCTCAAACGTCTCAGTAACTAGTTGCTTTAAGCATAGGCAATTCCAAGTTGCATCAGAAATGTATAATGCATCTCAGTCCCTAATTGAATGCAACTGTTCGTGTGATATACACCTGAAGTAGTCCCTTCGGACTATGGTTATGTCTACCTCATAACATTTCTAACGAAAATCAAGAACCACGCTAACAGCAAGGTTACACCTGAGCGCACATGACTGGACTGTTACACTGGCAAAGCAGAAGTAGTTCCTAAAACTGTAATCTACGTGATGTGGCGTTTTCAATTCGATTTAGCAAAATTGTCACAAAACTAGCAGTAAATAGGTCAAAATTGTTTCTCGACTAAAGTCGGACTATCTAACGTATCTAACCAATAGAAATGATCCAGACTTGATCATCGACAATCTCCAGCCTGTAGGCATATACCGAGACTAGACTTTGATCAATTATCTTTGCCTGACATCAGCAGCTCACAGATTAAATCCCTGCCTTCAAACCGAGTACCTTTCGCTTTTCATAACAAGACCCAATAAACTTGGATATATATAATGCAAAGCTGTATTGTCCAGATGATTCCGTCATGTAAACCACGCGAAATTAAATTAATTCAACGAACCGGGCGGCATCCACACTGTCTGTGTGTTATGACGACTTCACAGCGAAGATCATATGAATTAAGAATACCGATCAGCGTTACGGATTTGAAATTTTTGGAACATGATGTCTTGCTGGCATCACTGAAAACAGATGACCGCGTGTCTCTTGTAGGAAACTAGCCTACTTTTATGTATACTATGATTTGTTCTTTTAATTTGTTGCTAATGCTATTATATTAATACGTCCTTGGATTATGGACGCGGAAATTCTTTAATGAACTACGATTGAATATTTAATGACGGATTAGACGCTTGTATCAGAATCGCACCCTATAATTTTAGCATGGTGCACCCAATTGGTGCTTGTTTATCGACGACGGCGACCGACCCCTCGTCGTATCTGAATAACCCGTTAGTCTTCTGATAACATGGTTCTATTCAGAATCTTGGTCTACTGCAATCGACAAGATATCATGACCATTACCCTGCAGTCCAGACTCATGTTTGGTGGATCTTCTACACTCAATAATCAATTATTGATGGAAGCAATGAGAGCTGTACATGTACCTGATACCGAATCAAGTTTCAGTGCATGTATGAGCTCTCAACAGTATATAGCAAGCGTTAAAAAAAAAAGATATATTGTTTGACAGACAGTATGGTGGGTAATACATTATACTTCAGCTGATATTTAAGCCAAGATTTTTTTCATTATTCCCTTATGAGCCCTGATCCGTAAAAAAATTCAAGGTAAACCACGATCTAAAATAGAAACACTTATTCTCTGCTGTCTCTAATTGAAATTATATAAACAGTGGAATCTATTTATATTATATATCAAAAGCTCTGTATGCTTGAAAACGTAATTTACGTAATCCAACCCGCATCAAATGAAAAATCAATAGTGATACTGAGCCTTGTTGAATACTCAGATCTCCCTGTAATGGACGATTTTTATATTGCTTCTAAAGATATACGTCGAACTTGATCACGAAGATGGAATATAATATCTGGGTATATTGTTATGAATGATAAGCACTGGGCATCATTGTTATACCGTTCTGGTTATTATACCAGAACGACTTACATACGACGCATTTCCAGTATCTGTCCAAGTAGCAAGAAGAACTGGCTCAACGTGGACCACTCATCAGATGTAATGGAATAGAGTTGTGTATATATGAAGCTTGTTTTACATGTTTAACTCCATTCGTTCATAGTTTGTGTCTTTGTCATGTTTCAGCCATCATTTTGTTTTACAGGTATTCGACTAGCTGTTCCGTTTGAAGAAATTTCACGATATGGTTATAATACTAATAACTACTGTAAATCCTCAAAATTCTAACGATTAAAACCTTTTATTGTTTCCCCAAACCTAGGGCTTCCTCGTGACAACCAGTGATGGGCATTAAGCATCAACTAATTGAAGGGCATCAGGGTGAGGGGATGCTCTCAAAAGATTGCTATGCAGAACTGATAACGGCTAAGTCGGGGAAATGATAATCCCTGATAATTTTTTTTTCATGTTCTTACACAGGCGTATTTCCACAAACCTAATCAGTCGTAAATGTACTGCAAATATTTCTCTATTTTTATTCCTGCCAGTGAATCTGGGGCATCAGTGCGTCATAAAGTTTCGTGTTATTCAGTTTGACAGCATAGTAAATCTGCCCGAGACAAATTGCTCAATCAGTCCCCTCGAGATAGATAAACTCCTCTAATGGATGGAGCTTTTTAAATCAATATTGATAACAAGTTGCTGAAAAGGCGCGTCAACAGATCTTATTTTGAGTCGCACTAATTAGTATAGGTTGCATATGCTCGATGGAATATCATAGCCAGATTCAATGCTGTGATTCAGTGATGATAAGTGGTACCATCCATGTTAGCTATACATGATCAGTGTCAGAATGTGTGGAAGGGTACACTTTTTCCGTGGATGATTTATATAAAGATCGTCTTTCAGATATAAAGCTATTTATTCCACAATAATATTTGGATACTAGTATCTGTTTTAAAATAGCTCCTGATAAGAGGCATTAATAAACAAAGCTGCCAACCGTGTTATCGGAAGTAACTAAACATTTGGATTAACCACATCGCGGTATCAGATGGCTGGGTCATTGCCAGGCACACCACGTATCCCATCCAAAGGCGAAAGATCTTGGCAAAGGTACAGCCGCACTAGTACGAGTTGGCTGCATCTGCAGACCAACCAATCCCTCATTACCGGCGTATATCTTCCTTCCTTAATATCTCATGGTAACAGGTTCTAGATGAACTAATGACAGTGCTCTTTATTAGATATCCCTGGGAATGCCTTTTGTGTTTGACAGTTTCTTCTTCCTTCCGCTTCTTCTTCGATTTTGCACTTTACTTTTCCGTCAGATAAATTTTGAATGTCGTGATTAATCCACTTCAAATTTGTTGTGCCTGTTGCTTTACTTTCTGAGGAATTTTTTTTCAGCTTTGTCCGAAACGGGAGAGTTTGTTTTCTCCACAATTTCTCTTATATGTTTTTCATCTGGATATACGGTAAATTGACTGTCTCTGTTTGCGTATCTATTTCTCCCTTATGACGCTTCCAATTTTATACAAAACGGATGGGCTCGACAGATCTTACTGATGTTGGGAGTACGGTTTCAAATTTTTATCCACAAATCCCAACTTCTACTCGTTAACTAATTGTTGCTAGCATAGGCAATTCCATGTTGAATCCGATATATATATGCATCTCAATCCCTAGGTAAAAGCAACTATATTCGTGTGATATACACCAGAAACAGACTCTAAAAGACTTGGTTGGATCTACATCATAACATATCTTGCGAAAATCGCAATGCAGTTGTCGGATGACCAAACACGACTCACGGGGCTGACATGATTTGGTTTGTCAGACTGGCACTGGCTGGAAAGCAACGAATCAGAAGTAGTTTTTGAAAATGTAATACACATGTTGCGACGTGTTCTACTCGATTAAGCAGTGAATAGATAAAAAATGTTTTCTCGAAATTTTGACTATCTAACGTCGGGTGCGGATTCTTATTTATTCTCTACCGCCAGGTACGCATGCATCAAATAGAAATTATCCAGAATTGATCGTCGACAATCTCCGATGTGTATGTCTTTATCGATCTTTGCATCCCGGTGTGATGGATAACAATGTCCTGATGATTAGTGTCCCTTTTCATATGCTTTTCTATTGCAACCAAGGACGGACAATTGTCCCCAATGTGGAGAAAAATGTCCTAGCTGAGTTAGAAGATGGGGTCGGACACTCGTAGCCACCGGACATTCTTAGCCTCCACACCGGCCTTCAAACCGATTGCATTTCCCTATGCATTGCGGGACCCAATGAACATACAATAAACGTGTAATACAGAGATATGTTGTCCTGGCCATTCCGTCATATAACACAACGCCAAATTACACTAATTTATGCGTGTTATCTTAATCGTAACCTACAATTGTAGCATGGTGCACCATAATAGGTGCTTATTTACCGATGCCGGCGACCTACTCCACGTCGTATCTGACGCTTGCAGCGAGAAAGATCTGAATAACCGGTTGGTATCTTTTGAAAAAATGGTTCCTTTCAGAATCGTGAGGGTCTACTGGAATCTGGATGTAACAAGATACCATTATCCTACAGTGCAGGCTCTTGTCTGATGGATCTTCTACAATCAATTATTGATGGCAGCAATGACAGCTTTACCTGATATCGAATAATGTTTTAGTGCATAGACAAGCTTTCAACAGCATATAGCAGGTGAAACAGTAAAGACGAAAAAGATGTGATGAGAATACACACTACAGATCAGATGATATTTATGCCAATATTTGTTTTTTATTATTCCAGTAAGAGGCATGATTCGTGAAAATTTTCAAGGTAAACCACGACCTAAATTAGAAATACTTATTATCTGCTGTCTCTAATGGAATTTATATAAATAGTGGAATTTATTTATATCCTGTATCAAAAGCTCTGTATGTCTGAAAATGTAATTTACGTAATCCAACCCTCGGCAAATGCAAAATCAATAGCGATAATGCGAGCCTTGCGATGTTCTCAGATCTCCCTGTAATGGACGATTTCTGTATTGCTTTGAAAGATGTACGTCGAACTTGATCACGGAGATGGAATATAATATCTGGGTATATTGTTATGAATGATAATGACTGACCGTCATTGTTGCCCCCGTTCTGGTTGGTATTATTCCAGAACAATTTTCACAGAACGTACGTACATTATCAGGCCAAAGTAACAAGAGAGAACTCGCTCAACGTAGACGACTGATGAGATGTAATGGAATAGAGCTGTGTATATATAGGGCATATTTCTTTCTTTACATTCTTAACTACATTCATTTATATGTTGTAGCTTTGTTATACTGCAGTCATCATTTTGCTGTACAGGTATTAGACGAGCTATTCTGTTTCAAGAAATTTTACGATATGCCCATGCACAATACCAGCAACTACGGTAAATCATCAAGATGCTATCTTTTTTATTTTACAAAAACGCGTGATAAATAACGAACATAAGCAGAAATTGATTGAAGAGCAGTAGGGGAAGTAATGCTCTCAGGATATGGAGAACTAAAAAAGGATAAATTGGAAAATGATAAACTCCGCTATGTATTTCTGATGTCGATCTATCACAAACGTATTGCCACAAACCTAATCAGTCGCAAAATGCAATGGAAATATCTATTTCTTTTGTATTCCTGGCAATTCCTCTAGGACATCAATGCGCAATAAAGTGTCATGTTATTCAATTTGACGGCATAGTGAATCTTCCCCGAGATAAATTGCGAATTCAATCCTGGCGAAATAGATAAACTCTTGAATTCAATATTGATAAGAAGTTGCTGAAAAGATGCATCGGCAGATTATATTTCGAGTGTCATTGATTCGTATGAGTTGCATTTGCTTTAAGATGCAATACCATAGTCAGATTCAATGATGTAGAGAGATAAGTGGTGTTATCCATGTTAGCGGCGCATCATCAGTGTCGGAGTTTCTTTCCATGGATTATTTATTTATAGATCCTCTTTCAGATAAAATATATTTATACTTCAATAATCTTTCGGTACTAGTATCTGTTTTAAAATAGCTCCCGATAAGAGGCGTTAACAAACAAATCTGCCAACCATGTTATCGGAAGTAACTAAACATTTGGATTAACCATATCACGGTATCAGATGACTGGATCAATGTCAGGCACATCACGTATTCAATCGAAATGCGAAAGTTCTCGGTAAAGGTACAGCCGCACTTGTGTGTGCTGACTAGATTTGCATGCCAACCAATCCCTGATTGCCGGCATATATCTTCATTCCATAATATCTCATGGTCACATGTTCTGGACAAACTACTCAGAGTGCTCTTTATTGACGACGAAATACAAACGAACTGTAAATAATACAATAGTCCGTCATTTAATATTCAGCTGTCGTCAATTAAAGTATTTCCGCGTCCATAATTCGATAACCTAATTCATATAATAGCATAAGCACCAAATTTACAGAATAAATCATAGTATACATAAACATAGGCTAGTTTCCTGCAAGAGACACACTACTATCATATAAATACACGAATATTAAAAAGCCATTGTGATATCTTGCTGAAAATTAAGTTGAAGAGAACGCATTCAAGTAGGAGCCAGTGTTCCATCAATAGTGGATTGTCGACAGCAATATGAAGAACACCGAGTTATAGATTGTGTATATACAAGTGACAGCGCCAAAATTCAGTAGCCAATGGCGGTCGATGCAAAATTTTCTAGTACGTAGTCGAGATTTAGGAGAATTACCTTGGCGGACAGGTTTATTGCTCGAAAAATGAGAGACACAGATGACAAAACGAAAATAGATGGGGAGTCACTAGATGGCTAATAAAAACGGTTATCAGAGGTAGGACATTGATTCGCTGACGAATCGGGAAACAAATAACTAGCAACATTGCAGTTTTGGAAACAGACTTGGATTCGCTCCTACAGTACTTTTTGCATTATAACATTTTTAACTAAAATCGAGATCCACAGTTGTAGCATGTGCTGCAGAACTCCTGGTTTCCGTAGTTTTGGGCTTGTGGAACATCTTTTACGAGAGCTACGGTGTCACTATAGATTCAGCTCAATACATTCTATAGAACCAATATAAAGACACTCGTATAAGTCACAAATAAGTTAGGAGATGGCGACGATGAGTTCGCCAGGTGTGAGACACTTGTCAGAAATTCGTAGCGATATCCACCGAATGAGCCACTGGCTAGCATTATGAGAGCGATTCATTCGGAGAAATTACCTCGGGTATGATTTACCCAACTATGCAGAATAGTTTGAGACAAATGAGAGGGGGTGTGCTCAAGTGGAAAACATTGGCTGATTTCTTGTATTTCACAGACTGCATCACAGGACATACATTTTATAGATGTTGATTTATTAGACTAAATTATGGTAAGCCACGTTCTGTTATTTCGATGAGCGAAACGAAAACCCTCTGCATTCTTATCAACATGTCTGTGAGACAATCCTACACAGGCAATTTTTCACAGACATGTACTGAGCTGTACACTACTGAACGGTACTGCATGGAAAGGCCCACCATACATGTAGGTACTGAGCTGTAACTGAACAGTTCCTGTGTCATAATCACAGATCAGAACTGAACTGAGCAGTACATGTCAGTCAGCATCAGCCTGGTTCCAAGAGGTAACTGAGTAGAACGGCACAGTAACCGGTTGGTTACTGTTCAGTTACTATGCAGTACTGTTCAGTCCTGTTCCGTGAGGTACCTTACAATATCCAATCAGTTCTGATCAGTTACTGAGTGGTACTGTGTGGATACTGGTCAGTACTGACTAGTAGGGATACTAGCCTTGAATAACTGTCAAAATAATGGTGAGGAAACCTGATAATTATCCTTTCATACCTAGTTTGAGTTCAGCGGGTAATATTGCCTTATGGATTAGGTCTTGCATATCGCTCCAATTTCAATTATAGATACCGGAGTTCTTCATGAACGACTAGCAATTAACATCTCGGATCTGTTGATTATTTTAAGTTGGACATATTTCGAGGCAAAACTTATATGTATCTGGGTCACATTCCGTGGAAGTGGCATGGACTAATTTTTCATAGCCGAAATATCCCCAATAAGCAAACCCACTGTTATAGCCAGCATATATATGGTACATTTTATGTGATAGTGCTTAGACTTATTTCTCCTTTTCCGTTTATAAGGCCGTTCGCTGGACATTATTGTTTGCCCCCCAAAGAAATGGCCACGAAGAATAGATGGTTAGTCATTCAAAAATGGCTTTCTACTGAATGTGGAATCTGCATGATTTCATATTTTTAACACGGGCATACAACCTGGACGTGGAAATCTATTTAATTTCTTTTGCACAGAGGAAGTTTTTGTCTTAGGCAGCTACTTTTACACCAAAGCTAGGACTATTGTATGTTGGGTTTAATTGCATCAACCGAGCATTTTATGCCAAGAGAGTTTACAATATACTGTCTTTGACATAATGCGGGCCGCATTACTCTATGAAATAAATAGACTGTTCGCCAGATGTCCTCTCGGGTAAAGCCACCCTATCATTTTATAGAACTCTGCCATTTGCACTGGCCGCGGGGGGAAATGAGGTATAGATTCTTTAATTACGCTCGGATGATGTTCCCTGTGCTATAACCTGGAACTTTTTAGTTCCATGACTCCCCTGGGGCTCGAAGGCCTTCTTCTAAAAATTCTAGATAGCCGGATATTCCCAACAGCCAGAGCTTTGAGTGACCAGATCATGTTTACTTTTAAAAGTGAGAATGTGCTAAAACTATATTTTATATGCTAAACGTTTCGACGAGGTTTAACTAAGCCTTCTACAGTAGCTATATGATACCGAATACAGAGTGAACAGGCTTAAATAAGCATGGTGGTTATGGAAAAAAGCATTTAAAACAGTTCACGGCATAGATTTTCGTCTTCTAGGTATTATGTATTGCCTTTACTATACGATGTTACTATCCCACTGCGCTATTATAAACCAACTGGCACGTTCTTGATCCTGCAACGCTGCAATATAATGCTTGTTTGGCGTATCTTTGTTTGTTGATGAAAACGATTATGATCAGATACGTTTGATCTACCCGGATCCTTCCTGGGATATAGGGTACAATGTATTAAAAATCCTAGATTCTTCCAAGAAAATGCTGAAACTATTCAACCAGTTTATCCTTCACGCCGATTGGACGAGCCGCTTAACAAACCGTGTTCTCTGTCCGGATATCAACTTGAAATTATTATTAGGGTCCACAGATTCTTCCAAGAAAACCCTGAACCTACTGAAGCAAATATTGGACGAAATATTAAAGTACTTGTCAAACCGTGTTCTCTGTCCGGGTATTGATTTGAAAAGATTCCAGAAAGCGGAGAATTTCTAGAAATGCGTTGAGTTATAGATACATGTATATGATGTACATTACATTGATTGTTTTTGTCTACAAGTTACATAAGGAAGTTGTGTGGATTTGTACACATACAATGAAATATCCTCACTATTTATACATTGATGAAAACTTATCATGTAAGAAAATAAATTTCGCTTTGATACAAAAAAAATCCAGTGGATCTTGCATATGGAGTATACATGTTTCGCCTTGTATCATTTGCTAGATACTTTGTAACATGTGACTGTATTAATCACCGTCACGAAACATGTTTGCAGAATCCTGTAAAACAGGGCTATACCACTAGGTGCTTCCACTCAAACTGTCTCAAATGTGGTGATACATATCGCATGCTGATAGCAAAATACGAGCAAGATATTTGGTGTTACGTTTTGTAACCTGTGTCTAATTTCGATTAACCTGGGGTTAGAAGCCGTATGAACCCATGTAATTCAAGATACTCATGGTAATCAAATGAGCAGTCTAAATGAAAGCGTTGATGAGATCATTCTCTAGATAATATTTAAACATTATGATGTCTCAATTGCCGATATCATTGAAAACTGTTGATCGCTTCTCTCTTACAGGAAAGTAGCCTAAGTTTGGAACATCATAATGTCTTGCCAGCATCATTGAAAACTGTTGATCGCTTCTCTCTTGCAGAAAATTAGCCTATGTTTAAGTATACTATGATTTTCTTTTATTTAGTGATAATGCTATCTAATATGAATCATATCTCTGGATTATGTACGCGGGAATTCTTTAATAGACGACGGCTGAATGTTGAATGGCTGAGTGGATGGTTGTATTCCGATGAAAATCGGAGAGTTCTTAATATTGTCGGATTATTCTTATTTTTCAACATAATTTTTGTATCGCTTTCGGAAACCGTCAGATCAGACAAGTTTCACACACATTTTCGACAGACCTCTGTGGGATGCCAAGGATTGACAGCACACAGCCGCAAGATACTTCATTAACCACAAACTTAGACTACCCTTTCCCGCCAAAAAATCCTAAATATAGCACAGCATCCTACCGCTAATTCCTATGTTACGTAATTTGCATATTATCCCTGCTATCCATATGCGTTCAAAGCAAATGCCGAAATCCCTTAATACCATAATGACACATTTTCCTGTATTTCATACATCGTATACATTCTAGATCTATGTGTACTGGATCTGAATTTCCTGTTAGATTCATTTGAGTCAGTGAGGAACCCATAACATTTTAGTCTTCAAATATGGCGTCGATGAACCACCCTTTCCGTAATCTTACGTAGCATACTCACCAGGGTGATGGGCTTACAAAATTTGAATGAATGGTCGTTATCTTACCCTGGTTTGGGCAGAAATGTCTGTTGATACAATTTGAAGCCTAGGAGGATTTTTCAATGACTCCAAAAAAAATGGACTATAGTAGTTTTTTATACTAATTCTCTATCCCTCTCTTTTTCAACATAACAGGAAATATTTTTTTCGTGTGAGCGAGCAGAAGAGTTCAAGGAAGTTGTTTTATCGGTAGTCTAACAATGGAATCTACCTAAACTAAATCCTTGATTTCATCTTAGGTGTTTTTGTATTTGTTTTACCATTATCGTTAAACTTTTCGTTTGTCTTTGTGACATTCCTTGTGTGGTCTTTACTTGCCTTATCTAACCAGAGCCCGATGTTACATTCTTTGCTCTTTGCTGGCGTTATCCCCGGATCCATTAAAGATGCGAGAGGATAGCCAGACTTCCTTAAACATGTGGGGATGAATTGTCATCCTTCCTTAAACATGTGGGAATGAATTGTCAGCTCCTGGCTCCTGAAAAATTCATCCCCAAACACTAGCTGTGCACAATATTTCCCTCTTGGATGCATTGGAGTGTATATGCCCTATCGCTTAACTCTCAAAAAGCACCCTAATATGACAATCAATTATATTTTACATTAACCAAAAAATAGAAGAAGCACCCTTCAAAACGCAAATAAATTCACATTTAGATATAGGGATAGAGAGAATTAAGGTTTAACGTCGCATTCAGCAATATTTCAGCTATATAGCGACGATCAAACAAAATTCTAAGTAATCAATTCAAAAACTCGGTAAACTAATGCGTTAAAACAGGTACAAACATTAAAATTTGTACAACAAACCAATCTCTCAAATAACCTAAAATACAATCTTCTTTCACTCTGCTAAAAAGATCTTCCAGCGTA